>WUQG02406154.1:0-43214 GCA_011317285.2 Androctonus mauritanicus | reverse complement strand
CGATATATGTATATGGGTGGGTGTATGTGTGTGTGTGAGTGTGTGTGTATGTATGTGTGGGTGTGTGTGTGTGTGTGTGTGTGTGTGTGTGTGTGAGTGAGTGAGTGAGTTTTATATAAGTTAGTGTAGAATGGATAGAAACCACACTTTTGTCTAGAAAAATAATTTATCTACGATCAATGAATTATGCAAGAGATGCCTAAATTTAGCTGGAAAAACCATGTGAAAAGTAAAACACGTGGAGGAAAATAACATGAATAGGAAATATTCATGTCAATAACTGATGTTCTTGAATATAATTAGATATAACAAAATCTGAAATAAATATTTTATTGTACAAAAGTATGAATACACTGATTCTTACGATAGATAATTTTAATTCATTTTTACAGTGATTAATTTTCTGTATAAATTACTAGTAATGAAGAAATGAATTCGTATAAAATAACCGAAAAATGATGTTTTTTCTTTTTTTTTTCCTTTTTTATGCAGGAAAAATTGACAGGAATTTTATGAATTAATTTCTTTGGATAATTTTTTATCAGTCGCTCTGATTAAAATGAGAAAATAAATTCGAAATTCTTATTTGTTAATATAAATATTTACAGTAATTTCTTCTCCGTTGATGTTTGTTTAACATGCAAAATTATCTTGATAATTTAACATTCTAATAGAATATTTGGTAAACTTGTTTAATGCAGATCGCCGCAAATTCTTAATTATATATGTAATGATAATTAGAAAAAAAGAAATATATTTTACCCAAAAAAATGAAAAAATTAACGCAAACATATGAAGAAAATAAAGAAAAATATGTTTAAGAACAA
Organism: Androctonus mauritanicus; assembly: GCA_011317285.2. Taxonomy (NCBI): domain Eukaryota; kingdom Metazoa; phylum Arthropoda; class Arachnida; order Scorpiones; family Buthidae; genus Androctonus; species Androctonus mauritanicus. The sequence goes on along the minus strand of WUQG02406154.1, from coordinate 42,387 downwards.
AAAAAGGCAAAATAAGTTTACTTAATTCCTCGTTACATCTTTTTTTCCCTTTTTTTTAAGAAACGATAATTTTAGATAAATTTTTACTATCCATAAATCGAATTCGCCATTTAACTCTACTTCTTATTAAAATTAAGTTATGGAAAAATATAAATATGCCTATTTTTGATTTTAAAATTACAGAAAATAAACGAAAAAAAAAACCAATAAAATATTTGCAGAATCCTTTTAAAAAGTTCTCTTCGTAGTAAACATTTTCAGATCTCTCTTTTTAAAACCTATCATTATCCGCTCTTAGCTTCTTTCTAACTATAATTATTTTTTTACGATTTAGTAATAAAGATTTCCGAGCTCTCTTAATTCAATAATTCAACTTGCTAGTTATGGAATGTAGAGTTAATAACATAATTAACCTCCAGCTGAGTAACTTATGGAAACATAAAATATTCCTGTTTACAGATTTACTTTTTTTTCGGGGGTTTAGCCTACTCTCGAGCAAAAAGTTCAAGAAAATATTTATTATGGAGATTGTTTAATTGGCAAATGTGCAAATGCGCAAAACCTAATCTACTATAAACACGGATTGATGTTTTTGGGGGGAGCGAAATTTTGCAATAAATCTACCAATTTATATTTTCGATGTAGTTATAACGAACAGTGACCTTAAAAAAAATAAAAAAAAACCAGAATAATATTGTCGATTTATTGACCTTAGTTTCATCACACATCGGTAATTTTGGCTTCGTTTTAATGAAATATTATCTAAATACTGTTAAATAGCGTAAATATCACCAAAAACCAAAAATTTATCTTGGGAGAAGATATTAAATGATGTATTTTCTGCATTTAACCTTTATGGTAATGATAGCGGGTGATAAACTTAAATAACGGATTCATTATCGCGATTTATTATCTTCTAGGCATATCTATCAAAAAGCCATTATCCTCTACGAGGATATATTTAGCATAACCGCGATATATTTATCATATTCAATTATACACCGGATATTCGAGTGTAAGCAACATCGGGGCTAATTTAGTCTGGCATCGGACATAACTTTAGGATGAATAATTTATATAATCCCTTGTTGTGACGTATTGACAGCTATTTTCATTACTTAGCTAACAGTGTTGCCGCATTTCTAAATTTGAGTAGAGAAACAAAACCGTCGTTGGCAGAGATGCAAAAGTGGAAATTTTGTTTACTCATCTCTTTACCGAGATAGTCCTCTGACCCTTTCACTCAAATAAAAACATTAAACATGTCTGAAAGAACATTAACCCCTTGTACGATTTAGATAACACGCTACGTCACCGTTTCCGATTATCTATTACAGTTTATCAGATATTATAAAAAAATTTATTGAACGAATATCTTTTTTTTTTTTTGTTTTAATAATAATAATATAACCCTCTGAGAATGAAAATATTGTTGATTTATAGATCTTGTGGGTGTCTGTAGGATAAAAGTTACTGTAAATTAACCTACAAAATAAACAAACTAAAAAGATGCAAGAATAATTTTTCATTTATTGGCTTGAAATGTCAGCAAACAAAATGTTTTTCTTTTATTTGATGCAATACGGCACGAGAGTCATTAATATAAAAAATGAAACATTAAATATAATTTTGAAATTTAAATAATTAAATAACGTAATTACAACAACACTGTTGTGCTGGCAAAATTGGAAAAACTTTTATAATTTTTTATACTTTGTCACTGTTACCAGCACAACGATATTGTAAATAATTGAATAAGACAACAACCAAAACAAAAAAATGTAAATTTATTTTGATTTAATTTATGTTTTTATGTTAATGTCATGTTATAAATAAACAGATTTTTTTTATCCTCTCTCTGACGAATTTTTTTGCTTATATTTTTTTCTGTTTTACATATCCTAAACGAGTTTTTTCTCCTCCTTTGTCTTTAAACTTGATAGTAAAATAGGTAAAAGTATTATAAATGCGGTGTTTTCGTCAGACAGCCACTAATAAAGATACTAAACGATAACGTGCAATGCTTTTCAAGGAAATACTGTACAATAATTCTGTAAAAGGTGAGATCAGCAGTTTTTTTAGATAAAAGATTGAACGAACCTCTCAAGTAAAATTGCATAGAAGTCATCTGGGATAAAGTCGTACTATATAAGTCTTTTGAAATCCTTATCTAAAGCGTTTCTTAAATTAAATGAGGCACATATAGCAAAAATTCTAGATAAAGCAGGATGCACACATTTTAAATTAACTAAAAAAATATGAAGATGTACGAATCAACCTCGAAATTTTGACCCTCTTCGTCTTCTTAACAACATTATCGCTTTATTATTACCCAAATAAACATGATAATAATAAATTAATCAAGACTTAGTACATCTCTATGTAACAAAGTTAATCACATCCCACATACTTTCGAAGCCATTGGCTGAACTGTTATTACTCATGGATGACGTCACTAGGGATGAAAAGCCAAGAAAGAAATAAACGACCTTGGAAGAGTATTTCGGTTATTGGCCCCAGGACAACGGACTATAGGCCCAGCCACGTGGCAGACGAACGATTACACGTGATTTGACGTCACAAAAATTGTTAGCATTTTTTTCTTTCTATTTTTTTTACGTTTTCGTATACATATCACGAAAGATTTGTGACCCCGTAACTCGTATCTTCTTTTTTCTCCAGATACTTCTAAATTTAGATTTTGGACGTGATTTGGTTATAAGTGAGTTTAGTACCCCGGTGAATATATTATTAGATTTTTACACCAGTTTACGGAAAGAAATACGAAGTTTTTTTGAATAAATTTCGAACTACGCATGTTCTTTTTTTTCATTTCTTTCTTTTTCTTTGTTCTCGGTAAACATTGGTTTTATGTTACTTAGCAGTAAACAAGATCATTGAACAGTTTAATCGTAATGTTATTACTTAATGCGATTGTGATTCAGTTCAAGTGAACTTGTAATTTAATATTAGTTTTGTAACTGTAAATTGCTGTAATATTTTACCATTTTTTGACTAATGTTTGGAGTTTTTCTGTGTGTTATAATGTAACCCATTTTTTTTAATCGTTATTTATTTGGCATTAGATTAGTAATAGGTTTTTTTGTAACCGTGTTGATAAATATATCGAATCTTGTAACTGTTCTAAATAACATAAAAAAGTCTGAAAATAAACCAAAAAAATAAATGTAACAAAGAAAACAAAAAAAAATTTGCGTTAATTCCATAACTGCTGTTGTTGCCAGTATACAAAATTTCATTTTTAATAACTATAACTAAATAATTAAATTTTTAAATCACTGTAATCGTAAATAAATAAATAATAATAATAATAATAATTACAGTTAACTGGATGATAACTAAGTATTTTATGTGATTAACTAACTGTTTTAAAGCGTGCTGAATAATTTTCGTCGAATATTTTAAAGCAGAAATAATAATTATACATTAATTGTAAGTATCCGAATCTGACGTGTTTATTAACTGTAACTGTAACTGATACGTTCAATGTTTATTATTATGGTTGACAAGCGAACAGAATTTGATAAGTTTGTCAACCTTAAATGATGATAAACTGCTTTAACAATCACTGACAAATTTGGAATACCGAACTAAATTACTAAAACAATAACTGACTCAGTAAATTAGAATATGCTGTTATACTTATTTTCTAATAATTCTTAATTGTAAATTGGTGGTCATTATCCTGTAAATTGTTGTTTTTAAAAACCTGCGACTAGAATAATTATTGATTTAAACGTGACAACTGTAAACTTTCGTGTCGTTTGCCAAAGCTTTTTGTCCATAAATAAACTCCAAACACTTTTCTAAGTATATAAGTCGTTTTTTTAATGTTTGTTGATGTAATTATAACCGATTTAGAGAATTAAAAAATTATAAAGATAGGAATTTTATCGTTAAATCTAAAGCGACTTTTTTGCCGTTCTCCTTTTTTTTATTATTAATATTAAATTGTATACGTGTGAAGTAGCGAGTTTCATCTAACGTTTTTAAAGGAATACAAGGTCCATTCTTTAATTCAAAAATCTGATTTCATCTTAGAAAGTCCTAATAACCTAGACACTTTTGTCAACAAGGTTGACCCATATTCTTCTCTGAGATGAGATAGTTCAAAAGTCCTCCTTGTCGGGTCACGATCACTCAAACTGGTGACGTAATTTGCGTTCTTTTACTCCTCTAGTATGATATCTTATCGATGAAAAGATATACATTCCTAAACTTGTCGTATATTCTAGTGTTATTAGAAAGTTTACAACGATTTTAATGGTTTGTAAGTAGCTGCTTAATTCATTCTTCTTTTGTTTAATGTTATATTTGAATCGCTATCTAAAAAAAGATATTTTGTATAAAAATACTTTATTGGCGTTCAAAACGTTTTAATATTTTGTAATGGTTTATTTATGTCTAAAAATCATTAAACGTTTCTGTCTATAAGTTTTACATAAGGCCAGTAAACTTTTAACATCACATGTCCGTCATTAAATCGGTGTTATCGCACGAAAATTAAACTTTTATTTTTAAAAATATAAATTTTAAGATATACTGTACAGTATTTAAATATTTTAATAAACCATGAGGCAAAAACGAAACTCTTAAAAACAAACGTGTTTGAACGGATATACACCGTTTATTAATTATTATTGTGTTAGGATAGAGAGAGTTTTGACCCGCATAGATACAGAGAAACAGTGTCCTTGGATAAGCAAGACAAACCCGGTTATATGTAACAAAAAAACTTTTCTATTTTTGGATGTGTCAAGGACATTCTTTTTTTTTTCTTTATTCTTCTGATCGTTCAACTAACTCCTCCCAAAAGAGGTTAAAAGAAGATAACATTGCTCTCCACTCTTTTAACTTGTAATTATATAGATAAATAGCGTATTAATTATTATATAATCACCTTAATGTACCTGAAAATGACCAAGATTAGATAGTTATTATTTTCTTTTTATAGAATAAATTATTTCTATACTTTTAAACATATCCTTTCTCTCTTAACTTATTGTTTTAGAAAAAAAATTAAATTAAAACTAAGCAGGAAAAAATAAGAATTTTATAAATGATTTTATTTTAAGAAATCGAAATTTTCATCGTTTTTAATAAAATTCTTTTTGCCTATATTGTTACGATAACAATTTATAATTGAATTAATTATCATTTATGTTAAATAATCTGATAAGTTATTATTATCATTATAATTATATAATCAAGCTCATTGGTTAATAATATCTATTAATAAATATAGAATAATAAAGTTAATTTGTTGTTATTGAGTCGACTTATATATACAAAAAATAAAAGTTTTAAATTAACAACAACAATAAGCGCTGTATAATCTTATATCTAATAATAGTAATAATAAATTAATTATTGCGACAAACAATACAGAAATTGATAAAAAATTCTTAAAATTAGAATATATAAAAAAAATATTTAATTAATATATATATTTTCTCTTAACAACATTATTTTAAAGTAAATATAAGTTTTATATTAAAAAATGTGTGTTAAATGTTTACTGATTAGTTTTCACGTTATTTATATTACATTAACAAGGTTTTATTTTTTATTATATAATGTTCATAAATATTATCAAAAATATCATTAAAAGTTTAATTATATAACTGCAAATAAAAGAAATACAGCGTGTTTTTTTCCTCCAGAAAAAAATTTAACGAGCATAAAAAGATTATTTTTAACAAAATTAGATATTTATTAAAGGTTAAAATATAAGCCATTAATTATTAAATAATAATAATCTATACGTCGATATGTGTAAAGGACTTATAATAGATGTAAACAAATGTTAAACATAAAAAAAAAACAGTTCTGTTAATTTAAACAAAAGTGTTTTAGGCCGAAACGGATTTACTTTTTTTCTTTTTTTTTGCACTTTGCTCTAATTGTGATAAAAATTTATTTATGGTTTTATTGTTATTTTCTGAATTTTTGATTCAATGCTAAAACGTTAAACAACAAATATTCTCAGACAGGTTTGGTTTTCAGTCGCCAATGTCATTCCTTACCTTGACCTTTTGACATCTTGTGCCTACTAAAGACAATAATCGCCAGCTTCTAAGGATATTTATCTAATATTATCAGATAGTATACCAAAGTAAATAACTATCATTTAAGTCATAATTAATAAATTCAGTTTTTACGCCTAAGTACAGCATAAAATATATACACGTGTACGAATAACGATTTTTACAGAAAACGCATTTCAAAATAGTCGAATAAAAATAAAAATAAAAAATATTCTAGGAAAACATCTCTTATTATTATTATCATTATTATTAATTATATAAAACATTTATTTAATTTTACTTTTATTATAATTATTAAATTTTGAAGTATTGCCTTTAATATTATCGTCATCAATTTTAATAGCTTTACAATATTACTCAATAGAATAAACTTAATTCATGTTAATTTATCGATAAACATTTACCTTCTCAAGAATCAGAATGGGGAATTTTTTTTTTATTATAAAATGTATTATAATTGTATAAAAATGACCGTGCGGTAGATATCACGTATAGCGCACAAACTGATTCACGGAATTGAAAAATATTTCAAAGGAAATAAATATCTAAGTAATAGGAGAGTTTGGGGAAATTCCCAGTAAAGAGTAATTTAAAATTTATTAATTATTGCGTATCAAAAATTAATACGATCATTTCAGTAATTTTTACATTAAAAAAAAAAAGAAGAAAGAAATCACATTATGTTACATGTTTCAGTTAATATTAAAATTGTTATAAGAGTAAAAACACATTCATTGTTTATCCCGGCAACGAAAAAATTCTGTTATTTTATTAATTATTCTGCCACGTGTCGAAAAGATCGAGTTTGGATCGCATCCAAATAAAATTACGTAATTGGTCATTTCATTGTTTTCATTTTTCTTCCCCTATAGATTTTAATTCTTAACTAAAATTTCTATTATTTTTCTTCTCGCAAATAAGTTACAAATAATGCTAAAAGACTCTAAATAAAACCTAAAACTAAAAAAATTCTTAGAAGACTTCAGTTATTTTCATACCAAAATATGACGTAACCAATTCCGATCGATAATGACGTATAACTTGGAGACAACTGCGCAATCTCTGGAGCTACACGTGTCGTTCCAAATAAATTTATTATCTCGTAATTGAGAAGCGTTTGCTTTTCAAGAATTGATTATACAATATGTTAGAATATTATTATTATTATTATTATTTTATATAATCATTCTTCGTAATCATAGCTTCGTATTTTTCCTGTTTTTATTTTCCTTCATTCGTAACTAGTTGCCGATATAAAGAACATTATATATATACATATATATTTTAATTTTTCCTTGATAAGGAATGAGATTTAGGACTTTCACCCTTTATGTAACTCTTACACGTGTACACGAATCGTTAACATTTTCTTTCCTATCTGTCGGTGTGTGATGGAAAATTTTTGTATTCCCTAACGCACAGATTTATTCTGTCGATCGTCAATTATTCGCACGATATTATTATTATTACATTCGAGTTCCGTGTAAGTAAATCGATAGATGATAAAAATTTAACATGTAATTAATATAATCGTCGAGGCAATCGAGTAATTTTCGAATTTATCCATGGGATAAACAGCCGAAAAATAACGTAGCGTGCAGAAGCTCGTGATTAAAAGGTTAATGACTTACTCGCCATTAATTGTCTGGCCAAAACTTAAAAGCTGAAGTCGATTATCCGTTAGATTATCTTCACTTACGTAATCGCTAACCAATCACCATTCAATCTCGTTAAAATTAATGACCAATCAAAAGACTTCTTGCTTCTTATGTAATACCTGTAGGACAAAGTTGTATTCAGCGCTTGTTTGTGAAATATTGTTGATCAGAACTGGCTAGTGTAAGTAGTTAAGAACTCATTTTTTTATTTTAATAACCGAAAGTATGTTTTCAAAATTATTAACATCTTTATTATTTTTTTATTATTAAAATAATGTTCAAGTTGTAAATGAATCATTGTAAACTCGACAATAGTTATCATTTTGGAAATTTTAATGCTGTAGATATATTTTTAAAGTTTATTGTTATTTCTTTAAAAAAATAAAAGGTAGTTTTCCTCTAATTAAAATCTAAATTTTCCTCAATTCTAGAAAATAAAATCAAGGTCATATAATATTCATTCCAATTATGATACAATACCATCAACAACAACAGGTGCTTGTGGCTCTTATTGATGTTGTAAGAGTCATATGTTGCATTCTTAAAAAGATTTCTTTGCCCGCTATTTTTTTTTCTTCGTTTTAAGAATATTATCTGTGATGCAATGCAACGTCTGCGCAGTTATAGTGCAAAAATCCTTTTGAATAGGAATCGTAAACAGGATAATTTTCGTCAACACAGTTCTTGTAAAAAAAAGAAAAATTTATTATTTTAAATATCAATCCAGTTTTATGTCATTAAAACGTTAACGGATATTATACGAATTATGTCTAATGAAACATAAGCTGAATAAAATAATAAAAAAGAGTGAAACAAGCACAGAAGTGATGTTTATCAGCCTCTGGAGTTCAATGACAGATAAAATACTATATATGATGCATTCATAAACACGTACAATTAACAAAAACTTTCTTTCAGAAACACAGAAAACTATGGATGAATGTTTAATGAATATTCGATTTTCTTTATATAAAAAAAAGGAGGCAGTTTTCTGTTTTAACCGAATGAATGCACGTTAATTATCCAACCCAGTTGAAGTCGAAACAAAAGCATTTTTCGCCTCGTGCCAAACTGAAACGACGAGAATGACGTCAGTAACTTGCACAACACGTAGTAACTACTTCAGTGTTACTTTACACCGCTTCTTATAATAAAATGTGACTTAATTTACGATAATTTTAAACAGAATTTTTAGGAAAACGTCGCATGATTTATTTATACTGAAGAAAATTCACTTCCAGGAGGGAGTCGTTATAACTCTTAAATTTTAACAATAACGTTCGTACTGTATACGTGTACAGTATTTATTATTTGGAACGTCGATATCGCAACAATTCGGTATAGATGAGAGTTTTGAGAATTGAGAAAGGCATTTTATTTATTAATATTTCGATTATTATATTTACGCCAAATTCTTTTTCAGCAATTTTTAAACGTAAGCAAATACTCCAAATGACGCTAAACTGAATCGTTAGCAAAAAGATTTTTAAATATTTACAAGAGAGTTTTATATAAATATTTTTTCGAAACGAAAATTTCGGTTTATACATTTTGGACTTTTATAGATTATAATTAGCAGATACAAGGAGACTTAAGGAGTAAATTTCGCATTCTAAAAGAGAAACATCCTTGCTCTCATTTACCAGCGTCCTCAACCTATTCCTAAAATGGTTATCTGTGAACTTGGCCCTATTACGCTGTTATTTCGTTTATCGTAACGTCCAGAGCAAACTTTTATGAATCTTTTCGGATGAATTTGGGTCAAGCAGAAACAGAACTAGTGATAAACAAGACGATAGTTCATTAGCAGTAAGTAGATGGCATAATGCCAACTTAGATGAAAACAGCTTCGTTACATAATCCTATACAGGCTGTAGTTATCGTCTAGACATATAACTTCTTTATTGTTTTACTATATATATATATATATATAAAACTTACAGCATATGTTATATTATTAAACAAACATACATATAAGATTTTTAAAAGTTAAATAACAAACATTTTCTCGCTAGATGGAAGCACTTTAAAAATATCTAAACAAAAAAAAAACATTTTTTGTAACTTCCGAGTGATGTCTATGACATAAAACATGAGTGAAAAAATTGCATTAATTAAAATTATTTAAAATACGTAACGAAGAATGTAAATTCAAAAAAAAAAAGTTTAAAAAAATGGTCAAATTGACTAAAACGTATCAAAAAAAAGTTTTTGACCTTGATAGATACAGGTAGTATTACTTTGTGAAATGATGTTATTTACCTAATTATTGCAAAATAATTGACGTCATCCATTTATCGACCAATGTCACCCCTTTGAAACAAAACAACTACCTTTTGCAAAACTGTGATGTAAACTTTCTTACATCAGCAATTTCAAATTATTTTATATTTATATTTAGAATGTGCTGTTTCAGATTTAATTAAACTTTTCGTAAAATTATACTGTACTTATTTATTACACAAGATATAGTTTATTAAAAGAATCTTAAAAAAACATTATATATTATATAATCATAATCTTATTTTAGATATTTGAATAATATCTAAAATAAAGTTACGAAATAGTGATTAAAAAGATAAAAAAAAAAACTATTTTATTTACACCAATTAACAAGATAATCCTTATAAAATGTCGAACGTTACTGGCTAATTTGAAATTTTCCATTGTTAAAATGCATCCTATTGGTTTTCGCATAATTGAAAAAAATTATATCTGATAACTTGCATTTACTTGGAATATTTTTTAATATTTAATATTTTAAACTAAAAACTATTTTATTTAAATTTTATTATTTTAAAATAATTTTAAAATTTTAAATATTCAATTTAGAATTCTTTTTTTTTTTCGAGAAAGCAATTTAAATTTATTTTTAGGAACCAAATTTCCTGTTGCGACTATAGAAAACGTAAATATTATATTTTAATTCATTAATTCTAATTAAATTAATTAGCTTATTAATTCAAAGATAATATTTTAGAGAATGATATTCTTAAAATTCTTATTTTTGTGCGAATAAGATTTTTATTTTTATTTGATAAAGAATGTCATTAAATAATGATTATAAAATGATTTGATAACATTTCCGATAAATGTTAATAATATATGTATTTTTTATCTCAATTAATTATTATTTCATTAATTATTACTTACGACGTAATTGAGAAATTTCATAAGTAAGCAACTTCTTTTCAGATATCTCAGAACTGATATGAAATTTCATAACATAAATGGTATTTATAAGCCCTTATACACCCACAGATCTACATATAATTTCCTTTTCAATAAATTTTTCCTCTTAATAATAGATAGCTTTTCATAGTACTATGATTATTAATTTTATTATGGTTTACATAAATATTATGTCTATTGTATTTATCTTTCTATTATGAATGTATCGCGAATTCCATGTTTTCTTTTATCAGTTCTTAAAATTTACTGATTAAAAAAAAACTTGCGTTTTTGACGCTCCTATCTAAATAACGTTAAAGCTGTTCGTAAATGGATAGCAATTTTAAGCATTTTATGTATACAGTATACATAAAATTGTAAGTTTGTAGTTTTGTAAACATAAAATAGTTTCCCGGTTAACTTTCATAATGAATCTTCTCACTACCAGATATCGATTTTAATTGCTTTTTCATCTCATGTTAAACTTATCCGTTTAGTTCGGTTACTTTACTAACGCTTGTTCCGAATGCGACGAAAATTAATTTCCGTAACGAATCTGTTGTCTTTTTTTTACTTATTATAGGTTTTTAATTGTCTGTTAGTTAATTACATATCGAATTACTCTTAAAAAACAACTCTGCCGAAAGGTAGGGTCGAGTTTTAATCTCGAGTCACCGTTTATTTAGTGTAAGGAAAAACTTTATCGACGTCAACCAATTACCCGATGCTAACCAGTAAGTTTCAAATCATCCATTCTGAGTGTTTATTTCATAAGTATTTTCTGTAGGAATTTTTTTTATTGGATAACGTTCGGTTTTTTTTTTTGATGTGTTCCGAAATAGTCATTCTGTCGGTGTCATCTTATCTGATGAGAGTAAAATACAGAATGGAACAATGAGAAACCCACTCGGATTTTAAATCTCAGCAGCGTGCCGTGCCTCTCACGTGCCGTACTGAGGAAATTGCGTAATAAAAACGACGGTGGCGCTTATGGCGGCGATGAGTCAAAACTCTGCGGTAGTCCAGTGGCATCGTAGAGGCGCATACGCCTACGTTATAATGAAGGCGAATGGTTGAAAGTAGGTCGGGATTACGGTTCGTCTCTTGTCGACTTTCCTTAGATTCATCGATAGAGTTGTGTCACTTGAATTTTTCTTTAACAAAAATCGTATGTGGCGAGATAAAAGGTATGTTTTCCATTTTTAACCCCTTGGCTTTCTATAAATAAGCTTTAATAAAGCATCCTATAACGTGACGGCCGGGAAGTTTTCACTTTCTTTTTTAAAAATGTAACAGTTTTATCACGCTAAGTCTGGTTCTGGAAAGTTTAGTATTTGCGTGTCATAAATATAAACAAATAAATAAATATGTGTGCATATTAATATTAAAATATCAGAGCTCGAAATAATATTTTAATGAGAGATTTTTCGTAAATTATATAATAGATTATTTGAGCTATGTGAAATATTTATTTGTTTTTTTGAAGCTGTAAATAATGACGCATATGCTACACGTGTCGAACTCTTGATGACATCACACAGGTAAGAGTGTGGCGTAATAATTCCATAGAAAAATTATTATTTATCGAACACGTACAAAATTTAAATCATGTAACTATATATATATAATACTATATTATATATATATATGTATGTGCTTAATTATAGTATTGTGGCTTTAAATTTTTTTGCTTTTCATATAAATAGCATTCTGCGAATTTTATCGATCCGCAGATAGAACAAAAGTGTTATGTTGATTTTCTATTAAATTCTTGAACCCAGTCGCAAAATCAAGCCCTTTTAGCCACTGTCGGCCATGTAACTCTCATAGTCCGCATATAACGCGGTCAATGCCTCTTATCGGTATAATTCTTAAACCGGCACCGGAGGAGGGGCCGCTGTGCTAATTGCCTTGGCCTCTTTTACCATTCCCTGACCTGGTTCCGGCCCCTTGGCTTCCCCCATCGCAATTTGGGACACCCCTTTCACTGTAAAAGTGTCTAGCGCTAAATGCCCGGATGTGGCTGTCTCCACTTTATCAAGAGATATGGTCAAAGCCACATAGTCGTGTTCTCGAATAGATTTTATTCACATGGACTGCCAGATTTCGATCGAAATTTGTTGTCGATTTACTGTAACAGTGTGTATGCGTGTGTGCGCGAGTGTGTAGGGCAAACACGTGCCGTCGCTTGACCTTGACATGACGTTCACTTGCTGCTGCTGTAGCGAAGAAAGAACGGATGTTGTCTGACAGTATATTGTAGGGTCTGTCCCGTTATTCACAGGTGCATCCATGGCACTCATAGACAAGTTGTTATCGCGGTAATGTACTGCATTTGGATAATTTATCATTATTTTAAAGCGGAAGTATTTAAATCGTTAATTTAAAAATTGTTTTTTTTTAATTGTCCCATTTTAAAATGTAATTTTTTAACGTGTTTGTTTAATTCGACAGAAGCGTAATTTTAATTTATTACTATTAATAACAATAGTAATAATAATATTATTATTATTGCAAAATAAACGATTAAATATAAATTTGAAAGTAGTTAACATAATAGAATGTAATGTTGTTTAACGTATTTACGTGTAACTAACTGGATTAATGTTATTGCGTACGTTATATTGGATTAGCGATCCGTATTTGTCTTTTCTATTTATAAATATAACTATTCTGTTCTCTTCGGTAGTAAAATAAGCATAAATTAAGTTAAAAGAACATAATTTATTACTGTAGTAGTATATAATTCCTGAATTGGAGTTTTCTTTGCATAGTTATTCCGCAAGCAGGAGAAACGTAACGCAATCCGAATAACTTTTTGGGAATTAGTTAAAAAATTTATTAAACTCGAGTTTTGTTTAGGAGTAATTTATCAGAACTCGGAGTTTCTCTGATGTTTTTTCCGTTGGTTATTTTAATTAACATTTTTAAACCATGGCCGAGTTTATTTTTCTTTGTGATTGTTTTCTATTGAGATATCTAAATTGGGAATAAATATTTTTCTAAAAATAGTTGGTTGATGATGTAATATCCGGCACCATCTCATCAGACGAGCTGCGTCTGTTAGGTAGAGATCGTTCACTCTGTCGATGGCCGTTCGTTTCTCGAACTTTGGTGACTCACAGTTTCGCAACAACATTATAGGACCCTTTTATGTTTTATAACCACACACTTTTGTCCGCTGTTTTCACTAATGCAATTCCTCCAGCCATTATATGCCAATATTAAGCAACTGAGTTTCGAGACGCTTAAACGATTGTTATATAGATATTAAGCAAGTCGTTTTTTCTAGTCTCAAAAAGAAGTTTATTACGTGCAAAAGGTGTTGTTATTTTTTGCTTTATAGACTAAAGATGATTATTATGTGTCAAGGTGCATTTATGCGTGGGCTTTCGCAATTGTTTCGGCATATAGCTTTCAATATAATTTATAATATTGGCGATAGTTGAGACCTTGTTGCACTTTTCACTAGGATACGTTGCGCCATAGTATATGTTATTGTGCATTCTTTTTTCGGTGTAAACATATAGTTTCTTTGAGAATTAATATTAAAAAAATTTAATGATGCTAACTTTATCGTTTATACATATTTATTCTAAATATATTTTTTTTTATTTATAGGTTAAACTTCTCTCCAGATGCAAACATCATGATGGTCACCGAAAACGAACCTCATGCCAAAAAGTGTAGACTTCATGCGGAATCTGATTTAGAGATCAGCATGCCACCTCAGTCAATTAGTCCAGGTGCAATATCACCTAATCTAGTATCAGCCTCTTGGCCCGGATCTAAACCATCGATTGGGCAAATAAACGTCGATTTTTCAAATCGATTAAATTCTAAAGACTTGTTTCCTTCGAGGAAACAAAGAGAATTCATACCAGAGGCAAAGAAAGATGAAAGTTATTGGGATAGACGAAGGCGAAATAACGAAGCGGCTAAGAGATCAAGAGAAAAGCGTAGAATGAACGACATGGTTCTTGAATCCAGAGTATTGGAATTAAGTAAAGAAAATGCCCTCCTGAGAGCAGAATTGGCCACTTTGAAAGAGAAATTCGGATTAAACGATAGAACTGTGATCGTTTCAAATCACCAAATACCTATTTCTCTATCGCCAGAATACCGTAGTAGGCGATCGAAACTTTTAACGACGTTAATACCAAATGTGGTTGGCTCTCCGACATCGGGCCCTCCAGCTCTTTTAGATCCTGAAGGTATACCAGTTATTCAAGTCAGCACTCCAATGCACCTTCAACAGCATCAACATCAACAGCAGCAACAACAACATCATCATCAACAACAACAACAACAACAACAACAGCAACAACAACCTCCACAACAAATTCACCAAGAAATAGAAAAGGACTCACAAAATAATCGCAGAAGTCCATCGACAATGGCTACACAAGGTCGTGGTGAATCCCCTTCCGATCAAGAATCGGGAGGTTCTTCTGGTTCGTGGTCTTCGACGGACGACAGTGGATATCACGGAAGATCACCATACAGTTCGATCCCGCACAAATTAAGACATAAATCTCATTTGGGTTCCGATAATTCACCCGAGCATGGACAGACAAATAACGAAGTAGTTCCGGAAGTTCAAGAAGAGAGAAAGCAAAGTCCTTCAGTTGCGGTACAACAGCCATCTTATAGTCATCGAGATATACAAGCCGAAAATTTTCAACTGAGATCGGATTTGGAACGTTTAGCTTCCGAAGTAGCGAGCCTCAAAGATTTATTAATCCATCAATGCTCAAATATTAGCGATCACGATAGTCGAGTTCAACCAAATGCCTCAACATCATCGTCATCATCCGACGATGGCCAGAACTAATTTTATCTCGTGAAGTTAAAAGTAAAAACATCATATTCCTTCCTCCTCATGATGTAAATAAGTAGTTTAAGCTAAGTTAAAATCGCGCTTCCTCTTTTATTTTCTTTTAAAATTTTGATTCTGGAAGAATTTGATCTCAAGATATTTTTCCCACATCAAACATTCAAAACAAAAAATCTACCGAAATTATGACATTTATTATTGTGAAGTTTTATTCTGAAAATTCACCAACACGTTTCAATTTAGCATCTAAATGCATTCATTTGCAGTAGGATCTTTTGTCACTAATTACCTGTTGTTCCATTATTCATAATGTTTATGCACTTTCCTTTATACATTAATATCCATGGAGTGAAATCACCTTCTGAACAATTAAATGAGGTTATCTCCTAAATTATAATAGTTTATCAATTCAAAATTCTGATGAATTGTAACCATATTGCATTGTGTCCGAGAATAAGTTACTCCTCTGCAATTATTGCATAATTATCCTAATAATAAAAGTTAAAATCCCAACATATCTTTGTCATTCAAGTACAAACTATGGAGTCATCGTACCACGACGTAACTGGCACACACATACCAATGAGGGACCCGAAGATCATAATCTATTTTGCTCAAAACTGTTTACGTATATATTTACGTAATAAATCGTTAATATAATAATAAAATAACGACGAAAAAAAAAGATTTGTAAAATCCCAAAGTCAGCAGTAAAATATTAAGTTGTAAGTTCCTGTAATACTGCATCAAGTACATCAGCTTTATTTATGTCAAACATGAAAATTTGTAATTAAAAATTATCTGCTTAATTGGACGAGTTTTGTCATTTATTTAAATAAGGAAAAGTAAAAAAAAATATTTTAAATATAATTTTTTAAAAACAATTAAGTTTGGAGCCAACTTAAATGTCGTATTTTCGAATATTAAATGATTGGTTTATTAAATTCGGGAGCAATAATAATAATAATAATTCTCGCAAAATATAAAACGATTGTATTGGAAGTTTTTAAAAAATAAATATAGAAAAAAAAATTATCGTTTAAAAATTGATGGATCTAAAAGTATATAAAAGCTATTAACGATTCTTCATGCTATCAAATAATTCTAATTAACTGTAAAATAGGATCCACATTTTATAATTAACTCAGCCCGAAGGACATTTTATTTTGCTGGCGGCTCTAATTGATAATTTTAATTAAATCGTGCACGTGGAATTGATGTATTTAAAATTTTAAGACGTAAAAATTGATTAAAATTAAACATTGTTAGTGTTACCCTTTAAACCATTTTTTTTTTTTATATATAATTTGCACATCGCAGATCTATAAAAACGTGATCAGTGCCGAAGTTATAGATTGGAACGCTTTTATGCGACCATAAACCAGTGATATAAACAATGCTGTGTTCCGAAACAATTATTATTTTGTAATTTTATGAATAATTGTTTAAAAAATAACTAAAATGATGTAATTGTTGCAAACAAATACGAAACAATAGAAAAATTTAAATATATTTTTCGAGGACAAATTATCATAAAAAATAATAAAAAAATTGCTTAGTTTTTTGCTAAAGGTTTAAGTATTTTTAGTTTAAACTATTATTTTGCTTGTAAATCAAAAAAAGAATTGGTAAGAAGATTAAGTAAAACTGTCGTTAAACTAGAAGAAACAGAGATGAATACTATATTTATAACTAAGTTTCTCATTAAATGGAATTTAAATGTATTCTGATTCCTTTCAGGTGATCAAACTACACGTGGCTACGGTTTCACGTGACGTGGTTACGTCATTTCCTCCTACACGATTTCTTCTTAAAACACGTGACAAGGCTGCACATGCATCATAGTGGAGTAGTGGGTCAAGGTAGGAAGTATTCTGGCTAGGACAGACGCGTCAAAAACGCTTATTTTTCGCTTCAAACGCATTAGACGTAACGGAATGAGTAACGGTGTAGCTGCGTGACCTCATTCTTATATAGATTCTCTTTGAGACCTTGACGATTTTTAATCACAGTTGAAAATTCAAAAGAATTGTTATATAATTATGCACAAAGTTTGTTTCTCAAAAAACAACCTTACAAAATAATAATAATTTGAATCACGTCACTCGTGTCGTAATAAAAATATTAAAAATTTCGATTTTTTTCGTCATTTCTTTTTTAAATCCATAAAAAAATACATATCTTTCTTCGAGTCAGAATTTAGAATGATGAATTGGAATTATCAGCAAGAAAACGTTTATCTTCCAAGTCATTATATAAGTTAAAAGTGATATTTTTCATTAATAAATATATATTTTAATCATTTTTTATCATTAACACATTTTATTTTGACAAATTTTGCCCCCTTTTACGGCCTAAACGAGATAATTCCACTTTATAATAGCCGATATAAAAATAATAATTAAATAAAATTTATTAATGCACGTTAAACTGGGCCGAAATTTATAGACCTGTTTGATAAATTGTTATTATTATTATCATGTATCAAGTGAAAACTTGGCATGTGTGATAAAGATTTGCGTTACGTAAATGCAACAATATATTATTAAAAAGCAAAAAATAATAATATATTTGTTATATTATTTAATGAATATCCTACATTTCATAAATTACATAAATTTATGTGATTTATTTTAAACATAAATATTTATAATTTTCTTTCTGATTTTCCTCAATTTTGAAAAAAGAAAAAAAAAAAATAAATAAATAAATAATTCTCCACGTGGAGTAGATGAAGCGAAACATGATTTATTAAGACACATTTTGACCGATTTACTATGCCATAATTGAATGTTTACAATAAAAAACGAAAATTATTTCCTTTATTATTTGATTCAGGAATCAAATCCTGAATCGGACAAAACAGGAAATCGCAATAAAAGTTTTTTTAATCATAGTAATGGAAACAAAATCGCACGAAAAAATTTCTTTGTACAGTACATGCTATTTTTTCATATTTAAATCTATAACTATCATAAATTAAACATGCAAAGCTTTATATATTCTTATATTCAGTAAAATTATATCTATAACAGTAATATTTAACATATTTTATAAGAATTTAGTCAAAAATCTCATTCAAATAGTAATTATAATAATATATGTAAATTTGTTTATCGACAGTATCTCGAGATATCCTGTAGGAAGATGGATATATAAATGGAAAAATAAAGACTATAGAACTTTTACAGGGAGAAAGAAAATCTTTCGAATGATTATAGTTTCTTTCATGTACAAAAAATAGTCTCAAAGATATAGAATTTAAAAAATTTCGAATGCCGCCATTTTATAACTAGATCAATAAAATTAATAGTCATATAACTTTGGATATAAAGAAATGATTAGACCGTAAGCTGAATGCTACGCAATGTTTTATTCCTGTGATATTTTGCGGATGGCCTGACAGACATATTGATGAGAAAAGTAATAAACTAAAGCCGTTGTTGTAAAATATATCTAAAATCCTTTCAAATAACCATAATGCAGGCCATTTTCTAAGGAATTTTTACTGGTTAGCCACTAACGGATTAGGTAGGATCACGCTCCTAAGGAGAGATATAGCCGTACACACTACTGGGTGAAAATAATTTAATAATATAATATTTGAATATACTGTGTAGTTTTTGAAGTTTTTGGTGATCAAAACTTACTCAATGTGTGGCCATTTTTCATAGTGGGTGCTCACTTGAACATATATCTCATATTTTAAAAAATGGCTTGTTGTAAGATCATATATGTACGACAAATGATTTCAGAGATGTTAACATTTTAATGTTTCAAACAGCCCCAAATCGTTTTCTTACGATTATTTGTAATGAGATCACTTAATAACCTCAAAATTATTAAGTATATTAAAGAGTGATTCCCAAAACTTTTAATGCTATCTTTGGTTCCCAAGATATCCTGTGGATGGATAGTCATACTGACAGAAAAAGTGAATAAATGTAGCCAATTTTTTTGCAAAAACATGACTTTAAAACGTTTACAATTTTTTTAAAGAACTCGCTTTTTAATGATTAAATCAACGACCTATTTTATTATCCGAAAATTTTCTAGTAATTACGAACATTTTTATTGACTACATTAAAAATAAATTAAAAATCTGAAGTAATCTTAATTATTTTTAAAATTTCCAACTTCAAACAATATATGAAATGACACAAAAATAATTTTCTTATGGATAATAGATGATATCCGCCTAGTGTCCTATATTTTTCTACAAGTTTTTTTTTCTTCTGAATCCATAATACTGAATGTAATATTAGCATAACTAACAGAAATAACTGCAAAAACCTAGGTCATTTAGGGCGCAGTATGACAACCTTCGACATTTATTTGACAACCGTGTTGCCATAACAACAAGAAAAGCATGACCCCAAAAAACCCAAAAGTCAGAATCGATGACAAAAATTATTCATTTGATATTAACTAAGAATATGTTGTTGATAAAAGTAGCTTCAATATATATATATATATATATATATATCAGCAAATGAAAAAATATATATATTGCAATATATGATTTCCTTTCGTAATTAATTATAAAGTTATTTTCGTCATATAACTATAATTTATCTGAATATTTTACTTTTATATATATAAAAACAATAATTTTTTTCTTTTTTTTAATATAGCATTAAGATGATAATATCTTATTTCATTCTCTTATTAAAAATTTTATTCTTATATTGTTCTATAATTTTCTAGAATATATTGATGATTTAAAAAGCAAATTAAAATATTCAAAAATAAAATTTCATATAAAATATATGAAAATTGATAAAATGATATATTGAGAAGGAAAATAAACATATATTAAATAACTAAGATTGTAAGATTATTAAGCATTTTGAATGATTACGTTGACTCTATCAAGGTAATCATTCAAAATGCTTATTAATTTATATAAATTTTCATTAAATATTTTCATAAAGTCTGGTCAGTATTTTATTAAGTGATTTATATTTTAAATTTTATAAATGTATTTTTTAATTAAAACATAGTGAGAGGAGGTAAAGCATTTCACATGATGCTAGCTTATTAGTCTATTTTTCTTTTCGAAATTTTATACGATCATCATACAGATCTTATAAATCTTACTTCATCTGTATGTTCTCCGCTAATAAGTTTGGAACTAAGTAGTATATTTTAAATTAAATTCTGTAGTTATTAAGTATAACTTTGATGCTGCTAATTCTATAGATGCAGCCATTTTAAAAATGGCGGCCATTCAAACTTTCGAGATATTCTCTTAATACATTTTGAACTAATTACGAAATTGAATGCCCTATAGCTAAATATCCGAAGCTAACTTATACATCACCGTGATCAGCTCTTATAGCTTAAGATAGTTAAGCTATAAAAGTTGATCGTGATGATGTATAAGTTAGCTTCGGATATTTAAAAATGGTGGATATTTAAACTTCTGAGATTTTTTCTAATAACTTTTGAACTGTTCGATCAATTTTTATGAAATTCGTAAATTTGTCAGGCTATTAAAGTTAACAATGAAATAAGATTAATTAATTAATCTTATAGTTTTATCCATTTAAAAATGGCGAAGGTTCAAACTTTACAAATTTATTCATAATGGAGATAATCGATATTTGAGATTTTATTATCACATAAATAATTGAGATTGAACTATTAGATAGCCAACCTCGGAGCGTCCTGCAAATTGGATGACATATTTTAACTGAACATTTCTAAACATTTCAAAATAGCGAGCATATTCAGAAAATAGGCAGAACTATTTTTTTCATAAGGCATTAACATAAATGCCTATTTTGCTCATTTTTTTCTCTCACCGTAAAGTTTAACATGAATATACATTACCGACATTATTAAACATTAAAATAAAATATTTAAGATATAATATCAGTGTTATTTTTTATATTTATACATGTATTTTTAAATTTAAAATTGATTATTGTATTTAAAAATCTCCTCTCCAAATTATCGAAAGTTTATATATGCATTGTATATATCCATCACATAGAAATTCATATAAAAGTTTAAGTTATTTTAAATATTTTTTAACTATTCTTTATACCATTATTTGTAATTCAGAATGGTTAGGAAGTCGAGAATGAGCTTTATTTGAAAATGAGCATCAATCAGTCTTTTCAGATGTGTAATTGGAGATACTGTACAACAAACAAACCAATGTTGCATTAGAAAAAACTTTATTGACTAATAAAATTTTTTCTTATTATAGTGTTGGACTGACTATTTACTGCATCTCCAATTACACTCTGTTGGAAACTGCTTAATGCTCATTTTCAAATAGAGCCGAACCCCGACTCCTTATTATCTCTACATTTACCATAATTACACTCTCAGAATGAGTAATTTTTTACAAAACTTAAAAAAAAATCAAATTTTAAGATTTTATAATTGGATAATATATAAATATAATGTATGTTGAGTTTTGAGATATATTCTAAAAGTCAGTCCTGGATAGGATTCTTTCAATCCAGAAGCACGTAAACTTGATTTAACTCCTATTAAATTGATAAATCAAATAATATTATACTGTATACCAAACTGCAGATACAAATATACTATATTCCTTTTTATAAATAAAAAAAAAAAATGCTTTAATTGAAAAAATAAAATTCTAACAGCATGATACCACTGACAATTACTGATATTATACGTTTTGTGATTCATGCAAAAAGTTAAGAAGTAAAAAAAGAGGTTCAATGACAAAATCTATTGTTACCAAACTTTACTCTCCACACCTTAAGTACGATTAACCCAATGACTGCAACGATATTATTGGTCAACGATCCTCTTAGTTTCTCGACCTTCTTCGTAAATAGAGATCACGGTCAGACAGGATGTGACATCATAGTAACAGGAAATAGTTACGATACCCTCCCAGTTACTATCTATGTTTCGGAAGCCACGGACACCGACCCCTTAGATAAAAGATTGGTTTATACCAGTCTCCAAAGATAACTATTTCGTAACGCTTCCAAATATGTCTTCTTCGCAGATTAAAACTGTAAATAATATTTACTTACTAGAAAATTACAGTATTTATAATATTTAATATTCGAAACATGTTTTATGTTAATTATACTAGATTGCTGATAACTTCGGCAATAATATAAACTTTAAATTACGAAACATAAACATATTCATGAATTTTTTTTTTGTTTTTTCTTTCTTATGTTACAACATAACAAATTCTAATAACTTTAATAATAAAACAAGTATTCATTGATTATATTTTATATCAAGGACTCTTCTTTTTTTCAAAGATATTTTACATTGAGAAACAATTATCAGTAATTTGAGAATAGTTTATTCAGTGAATTTTTTTTATTTCGAACATGCGGAAGATAATTTTGTTTGATAAGACGTCAGAATTATCAGCAATACAAATTTTATAGCCGAACAATGATTTTATAGTAAGTTGTCGATCATAAATAATGATGATAATGTGGTAACTAAGAAAGAATAAATATCAGCTATGTTACGATCATAAAAAATAATACAAATCGAAGAGAGGGAAGAACATTAAAATTCTATGTGTCGGTTATCTCAGTAAATTAATTATATTACCGTATTATGATAATTCGTTTACTGAGATAACTGACATACGGAATTTTAGCTTACTCAGATCTTTTTATGTAAATTTTGATATATGTTTAGATTACACGGTATTTTCATCTATAAATAAAAGTTTTACCTTCTGTAATCATGATTGATTTTTAGTTAGACATATTACATAGCAGTCTTATAAGCTCGCTTTCCTTTGCAAAGTGAGGTCATAAGATTGTTATGTAGTTTGTTTGATCTGTGCCTCCCGCTAATAACTTTTGAGTTAATTAGTAAATTTTCGCGAAATTCGATAGTGATGTTTTGACATTAAAAATAACTTCGACGCCGAGCATTTGAAACTCGACCATTTAAAAATGGCGCAAGTATAAACTTCAATGGTTTCTCTCTAATAACTTTTGAAATATTCGATTAATTTTTATAAAATTTGGCAGATTAGCCAGACCATTAAAATCGAATTTGAAATAAAATTAATAAATCTGTTAGATTCATCCGATTAAAAATGGCGGACATTCTAACATATAATAAATATGGAACTATTTAATAAATTTTTATGATATTAAATATAGGAGTTATGCCACTGATTTTGAAGAATCCCTATCTTTAATTGCTACAAAATAAAGGTCAATCTGAAAGTAACTGATTAGTTCTTTCTAGAATTACTTATTATTTTTTTGTTTCCTGAGGATAACATTGTAGTGCAAGAGAGATAAAAATATGAAAAATAATAAACAATTTTGATTTATTTTTGTAATTTTAATAATTAATTAAAATAGAAGCATGATATTCTTAGAAATTCCAGATAATACTATTATAATGAAGTTATTATAAGATTAAATATGTAGGTCCAATTATATGATTCAAAATGTTGATTATAGTCCTGTTATATATAAGCCGTTAAATTCACTAGAATAAAACGTGTTCATCAATAGTTTCCTTTGTAATTACTTTCAAAAATAAAGCAAAATACTTAAAAATTTCCAGTCAAGTTTAAAATAACTAAAGAATTTAAATTTAAAAAGAAAAAAAGAAAACAAAATTTAATTATGCAGATAAAGCTTGACCTCAATTTCCAAACCAGATTTCTTTTAATGTGGGTAGATAAATGCTTAGATATAATCCAAATAAAATTCAATATTAGAATAGTTTCTTAATTAATCGACATTTTTAATCTATATTATTGAAACTTTAAAAAAAAATAAAAAAAAATAAAAAATGGAGATGAACCTTTTATAGAAAATAATTCAACCAAAATTAATTAGTTTTTAATTCTTCTATCGGATTTATTTCGCAAATTAATAACGAAATTAACCTTTATAAAAATTTATAAACCGAATGGCAATCAACTGAGTTACAACATTCTGCTTTAGTAGAGAGATAAGGGCATTTATCGTGATTAAAATTTCAAAAATTCGAACGAAATAAAATTCTCAGAATTAATCAATGTAAACAAGCGAAAAGCTAATAAATTTTACTTTTGAAAAAAATAAAAAAATAAAATAAATTCTTAGAATTATCATTTGCAATACTTGCAATGCAGGAGTAATAAACTCTGGTATTGCACCTGTAAGTATAAACTACTTAAAAGATAAACATTCTGGAAACGTATCGAAAGATGAATTAAAATAGAACAAAGAATAAGTAGAGACTTATAGATAATTTCTCAGTACTCGAACCATTTTTAATTATTACCTTGAGTGAGAAGGGAAAATCGTTTAAAAATATTAGGTCAAGGTAAAATATTTTAAAGTATATACAGGAAGACAAACAGGTAAATCAATCACGATTACAGAAGGTAAAACTTTTATTTAAAGATAAAAATCTTATGTAATCTAAACGTGCATCAAAATTTACAAGAAAGAGAACTGTTTCTTTTTCGTGTTAAACGTGCCTTATTCGTGTTTTTGTTTTTTTTTGTCAATTAAACGGAGAAATGACGCCATTTTTAATAACTCAGATTTAAAAATAACACATGCGCAGTGCGTCGAAGAAGGGCGTTCGGCGTTGATGTGTGATTCACGCGTGAAATGACGCCATAATTATATTCCAGGAAGAACGCATTCTAAAAAAAGAGGATGACATAATAGTTTCTCTCTTTTGTTCTCAACTTATGGCGTGTGTGTGTTAGCAAGGTTCTCGACTAATGACCCATGGCCTAGGGGGCGACGTGCCCTATCACAATTGGCCACGTTCAATCTAAACAATAGATTATTCGTTATTTACAGATAATGTCTCTCTTCTATATTAAGAGTAGCATCTATTTAGTTATTTATACTTTAAATATCTTCAGACTAAACGTCGTAATGAAACCATAAGCTAGTCTTCCTTTATATTTATATATATGTGACTGGCAATATCTTAAAGCGAAAAATATGATACTGCATTCCGTTATTGATCTTCGAACAAAATAAACTCTGTGCTCTGTTTAATTCACTAAAGAGAAGCTTTTATGAATGTGAAGGATCTGTTGAATCTTATGCAAAGCCAACATTGTTGTGAGAGAAGTCTATTGAAAATTACTGAATGACTTAAAGAAAAGTGATTTAACTTACGCATAACAGAAAATACCATTATTATTACGTCTTATCAAATATATAAAATTAAGTTGAATAACTATGAATCACGTAATGATTCAACGGGAAATTTTAATAAACTTATTAAGAATAGAAGAAAAATAGTTTACAGGATGATTTTTCTATGTAAATAAACACAATTCAGAGAAATTTCAAGGACCTTATACTGTTATCTTCTATAGATATTTTTATACGAAAAAATAAAACAATTATCTAAATTTGGAAAAAGGTCATGATGGAGACAGGAATTGATGATGTAACGACAAACCTGTTCATGCTGGACATGTGCCAAAAAATAAAAACTGTCCACTTACACGTTAGGACAATACACGAGTTGTGTCATCGACAGCACATTAAGTGGCTACCAGTTACAACCAGGTAGAAGTCGTTCCTTTGTGGAATTTTTAACGTGGAAGATTATTAATGAGAAATTCGCAGAAGGTTAACAGTCTCGATTTTCATATTTTAACACCATCATAGAAAAATAAGGCTAATTACGTAGATGTATCGATGTTTTAGTACTTGTTGTATTATTAATACGTAAGTTTGAATAATCAATGAATTAATTTTACGTTACGTTACTCTTAATGATTTTTTTCGTTTATTATTCTAAATTAATTAACGTTTCTTATTACTGTATACAGACGAAAAGTTTTTGGTCTCTTAAAAAAAATAAAGTTTTCTCTTTGATCGTGCCGTTAATAATTTTGAATAATAGATTGAGCACGGAGTTTATAAAGACTTTAAAAAAGTATAAGACAATTTATAACGTTACTGAATATTTATCTACATATCATGCAAAAAGATTTATAGGTTATGACTCATGTGCGTGTTTCTTTTAAAAGTTTTAAATCTTTTTACATTGATTCAATTATATCAAAGTAAAACTAGCAGATGATATAATGGACATGGTTTCCATATTTTATTTATCACAAATGTCGTGTTTGTTTGTTTGTTTGTTTTTTTTTTACTCAGTTCCGGTAAATATTCGATACGAAAAATGAAAAAAATTAAATTAGTAACTATTCCACTTAATAATTTCAAAAACAACTTCAATATTTTGCAAGATGTTAAGTAAAAATTATGCAAACATATCTGAAATTGTTTTATAAACAATAACTACACGTATTATGCTTTTATATATGTTGCAATACGTTAAACTTTGGTAGTTCAAAGATATGATTTATTATGATGGTTAACAGACAATTGATCCTGATAAATATAATACAGTTGGAATTAATATTATATAACATATTTGTTTAATTTTAATATCGAAATTATAATTGATTAAGTAATAAAAAAATATAATTAAATTTTTCGTTTCATGGTCGTTAAGAGTAAAAGAAAGAAAAAAAAATTAATTTATGCAAATGATAAAGCTGTAAAACTAATGTATTCATAAAAGCTAAATATGGTAAGATAGGCAAGGTCAATGGAAGGTGTAGATCATGTTTATCACAACTCCCACATTTTTTGAGGATTACCTTATTTATATATTTACACAGACAGCTACCAAAATAAATGTGTTTTAAATAACAATTTATAATTAAATAGTATTTCCATCCAAAAATAAATTTTGGAAACGTCATAAAACGTGATTGTTATACTTTTAAACTTGAAGCTTATGATATTAACTTGGTTATTAATTGATACCAGCATTTGCCACGATTATCGAATTTCCGGATTAAGGTATATCTTTTAAAAAATAAGGGTATTTTAAAAAAATAACTAATTAATTAATCTTAGCAATTGCTTAAGCTCTTGATGCAATTGTGTCATCTCTCCTGTCTTTTATTGTTCGAATAATATTTAATTATTTATTATAGAAACGCTATATTTATCTAGTTCTCATTTTTCAAGTGAAATTAATACATATGGTTCACTAGATGAGAAACATAATGCAATGAAAGAACTTAAAAAAAATGGACCTTTATACGAAGGTTGGTATTTGTGCAGAGAACCATAAGTTAGCAATGTAATATGAACATAATAAAAAGTATAGATTGATAACAGATAAAATAATACTGCATACTATATACAGAACCGAGAAAAAGATTCCTGAAGGCATTTTTTAAGTGTAAAAACCACCTCATAACTAAATGATGAACTACTGGTCACCTTTCCTTTCGAAGAAGTTCGTACAGGTGCAGACCAGATGCTTGAACTCCGTCATTCTTTGACTTTAAATGGTTGTTACACCATCAGGATGCATATGTTATAAACCTGATTACGTGTATGTAAATAACCTTTTCAATTTAATGGAAAATGTAGGAGAGGAAACCTCATTGATACAGTTTTGTAAACTGATAAATTTTTTCAGTTTTATTCATCAGTTCGACAAAAATTAGTAATGGATAAATTATAAAATATCTAAACGATTTCATTGTAAATTATTTTAATAATTAATCGTGAATGAAAGTATCTCTGATTATTAAGCGTTTCTTGTCTTGTTTGTTATTTTATAATATCACTTGATTATATAAATTCGTGATCATTACGTGTTCAATAATGTTATAACTTTCAATTTTTACTTTCGCTTCTGTATTATAATTTCAGTTCTGTCTGATAACGTAAATGGGATAGCATATGCGAATAGAATGTATACATTTAACTAGATTAGAAAAAAGTCAACCGTTACCAATGTAGACTAATAAGTATAAAATAAAATAAAAAAAAAATAAAAAAAATTATTATCGAAAAATAATAATAATACTATAATTGCATAAACAAAAATTGAATAAAAACACAAATATGTAATTTTACTTTTATTACCGTTTCGCAAATATAAAATTTCGTAAAATCGGTATAAATATTTTGGATAAGCGAACCATAAAATTTCTTAACAAAGCGAAGCTCCAGTTGCAAAAAAAAGAAAAAAAAATAATAATAATAGAAAAAAATTATTAAAATTCTGAATATTAAAACGAGATTAAAGATTAGTAAAGCAATAAAACTCACTCAGACGTAAACTCCTTATCAGTTGATATATATTTATTTAAAGTGTTGTTTTTCGGTAAATATATTTTTCAGTTTTATTTTTAAAGATAAATAATATCAAAACAAGGCAACCTTAACATTATTAAAACTATGTCGACATACAGTAAGTGAGTGAGAGAGAGAAAGAGACGAAGATAAAATTTTGTCAACAGCATATTTTGCTAGACGATGTTGACATCCGCACTTCACCCTGCAAGCCTTCTAACTGCTATATATGCCATGTTTGTGTTAATGACCCATAAGTTTATCACACTTCAGGAAGTAAAGGAGAGATTGAATTACATGCATGAAGCGAAGTCTTGTTCTTTATGTAGGACACAATCAAGTCTATTTTCTCGACCTTCCATACCACATCATTAATACTGACCTCATAATAATTAAAAGATTAATTTTCATTATAACGCCGAAATAATATAACTATTTTATTAATTTTTTTTCTGTTTTCGTGCGTTTTAAATTCCTGGAAGTATTAAAAGTTTGTTTTGGATACTTTAAACTTTTTTCTTTGTATTATAATATTATAATTAATATATATGTTTAAAAAATATTATTCATCATCACATTAATGTTGTTGCTACGAGTCTAACTCGACACGCAGTAACAGCATGGCGACGTGAATGCGAATGAAGATAAAAGAAAAATTATACTGCATTTAGAATATTTAAAATTTTTATAAATTATACAGTAATAACAGATACAGCTGCACTAATTTTTGATGACTAATTAATTAAAATAAACATATAAAACAAAGAAAATTAAATGAAAGTGCACTATTCAAGTACTATGCATTTTACCCTTATAAAGAAAACTCTGCAAATATAAATGAATTTGGTTATAAATTTTTAAATGTTAAATGTTTAAATATTTCTAGTTTAATTTAAATAAACTAGAAAACAAACATAAATCTATAAAACTGAAAAAATCAGTCTACTACAATTTTGTTATCACGATATAGGCCTACATTTGAAGAAACCGTAGAAAGTTACGAAATTTTGTAACAGTAATATGTTTTTCTTATTTTTCCTAAAGGGTAAGAGTTTTACAAACAGGAAAGAGGTGGTCTATGACGTAATTGTCCGACTAGACTCCACGAACACCGAACCCAGTTAGTCTCAATATTCTCTCCTTGACCTATATTTCTCTATAATGTATAACATAACACGCTACCCACTCTTAATATCTGTATGATAAAGAATATTCAACTTTTCCATTTATTATTATATATTTTTTTTATTTTAATTATTTCTTTAATATATCATCTTTATATAAAAAACAACAGCTTAATATTCTTTAATTTTAGGTCATTAAATTCACTTTGGAAAGATTTAAATTTTTAAAAAAAGTTTAAAATACAGATCGCCTTTGTTTATCGAATATGAGTAGTTATTTTTCTCATAATGGATATCATCTTACTTATTATTTTTATGTTGAGAAAATATATAATTAGAATTCGAAAAAAATATATACCGTTATATATTTTATAAAAGTTTCAAAGTTAAAATTAACTATTTAATGGAACTTATATAACATTTAATGGATTTAAGGAGAGTTCTGATAAAACTTCATAATTGAGCATCGGCGTATAAAAATATCAATACAAGGGCATTTGAAAGATCACTTTACACGATTGGAAGAACAAGGAAAAATTCAATTTTTTTTATTTTTCCTAAAACACGTGGCACATTAAGGTTATCACACAAAAAAATACCAATACGAAGGCTTTAAAGACCTTCTGTATGATTTATTAATTACTGAATTTCATATGCATGAGAACCGACTGCAGATAAACGATAAAAAAAATCGTTGTTTGTTCTAATAGATGGCGCCATGTGATAATTAGCAATTAATTGATTTAATAATAATTAACTGAGCGTTACATTGCTTTTATAATGCCGCTATTTCGTTCAAAAAGAATAAATCCTTTTACAGTTAGCGTAAGGTTTGATGAATATTAAGGTTGTTTTCATTTATAATTTTAGGCGAATTTTTAAAGGTCTTTTCGTTACCTAGACCCCCTTCCGGGTGCATAGCATGAGGTCATCGAGTTTACTGAATGGAGAAAGATGGATGGCTATGTGAAGACCATGTACCTACTGACCTATATTTTTTCCTTCCTGTTTGATCTCAAACGATTGAACCAAATATATAGAAATTAGAATTATACATATATGTTTTTAAATTATATGTGAACAGAACTGAAATTAAAAATAATAATAATAATAATAAAATTCCTTCCAGACGAGGAAAGTTATAAAGTAATATAAATATAGAAATATACTTTTCCTTTCTCTCAGTTAGGCCTAGTGAACGTCCTTGTCCAACTCTGACGTCATTGAACTACTTTCTGCCTGTGTAAAAAAATTGCCACCTTGACACCAAAACGGATAGAGGCAGATGTCTTTTATCCTCCTCTTTGCAAACCGTTCATGCCTTATCTGATTTTGATGTAACCTATATTGCACCGAAACTGTTCGTCTCATATTCACTTTAGGTCGTGATATTGTATATCGTGTTTACAATTAAACTTCAACATAAAAGTTACTGATTAGACAGGGTCGCTAAGTAATGGCAATTTTACGTGCAACACGAATCAGAGAGAATTCATAATCTGTATAGTTTCTGTACGATGTTATATAATTGTTTAACGTGGCCCGAGGGACAGGAAGAGAACTTCGGAACCCTGACATACTTTTCACCAAACAACCCTTCCTATCTGAAAAGATTACAAATTATATAGGAAACGACATTAAAATGTTAAACTGTAAAAAATATTATAGCTTAATTGCTAATAATTAAATCAAAACGTGAATTTATCCAAGTTTGTGCTTTCATCTATTAAACTTTGGCTATAAAAATTGTTAAAAAAACAAAATTGTTTTAATCGTTTTAACCTTAATAGTTTGTAAATTTAAATCCCCAATCACTAAAAAATTCGTTCTTTTATGGTAATATTTTAATTCTATAAATTTGTAAAAAAATATTTAAGAATATATGAATAATTTGCATAACATACATAAAAAGGTTAAACTTAACAGAATAATCTTAATTTTAGTATACGCCCTTTCTCAGCTAAAGGAGCGGCTTTCTCGTGTTTCCTTTTTCATAACATCCTATTTTGTTTCACATAAAATTTACTGCAAGCAAAAATATCCTTGTTTTATAAACTGAATGTCTTTTTTTTATTTTTTCGCATGTTTTTCATTCCAGAATGTACAGGTTAAGTTAACTAAAATAAAAAAAATCATACATTACCAAAAAAAAATCTGGGGAAATAAAATGCATTAGCATATAATTCTCACAACCAGAATAAACCCGTAGCCTTAAGAAATCTATTTTAGTTACATAAAGAAAAAGGGGAATAGCTCCTGTTCATGTGATCAATTACGTCATATTCACTGCAGGGCTAGGAAGAGACGACAGTAAAAGTGGCACAGGGTTGCGGTATTTAGGCCAAATTACTAACACACCTGTTTATCGTACACGAGTCACGTAATAGTCACGTTCTCGGGTCACGGACAGGTAAAATGAACGTGGTGACCTTGAAGTAACCCGTAAACAACTTTAATTTACAGGTATAATTTAAATTTAATCTACCATAGGGGATGCAGCTGCCGTTTATCGACAATATTTTGAATCAATTAGCCTTATAACGCGTATAAACTAATGTATAGTTTGAATATAAAAATGCGTAATATTGTATTTTTATTTTTTTTCCTTTCTCACTTTTGAAAATATACGAAGTTAAATTTAGAAATTAAACCGGTTACTTTCTTGGGAATAGGTTAAAAATCTAAATTATTAACTATGTCCTTGGAAAGTTGAGTTAAATTAAGAAAATCTATCTTCTACAGTCTTTGAACTATTAACTTTATAAAATTATATATCAGGTTTTGCTGTTAACGTTGAATAAAACTGTAATTCATTTTATTACAAAGCCCAAAAAAAAAATTAAACTTTAATTTCCATTTTTAATATATATATCGAAGATCTTACTTTTTCCCATAAAAAAAAGATCACTTTCCTTCTTTTATTAGAATACTTTCTATTTTCTTTTGACACAAATAAATTGCATTACGTATAATGGGAAAGCGTAATTTAATTTTCATAATTTCTTTTTTTAGAAACAGGAAAATTCGCGTTTTGAGTATATAAAGTTTACTTGGTTAGTTTTAAACAAGCACTGTTCTATTTTAAGCGCTTGTTTCGGTAAAAATTATTTTGTGCGCTTTCCTGTATATTTGTTCAAAGAAAATATATTTCCAAATGGATCAAGGTAGCAATTCGAAATTTTCGCGTAATATTCTCTAATAAACTTCGAATTTAGCGTTCGTTCAGTCATCTTGAAACAAAATGGCGGCCGATTAATTTACTTTTTACGATTCTAAATTTAAACGACATTTTGCGCATTTTTAATCTACCTCTTCTTAAATTTGCAGGCAAGTCGATCTGGTTTATGAGTTGTTAATATTGCAATCAGGAATGACGCTTTCAACAATGGCGTCAGGTAGTATCGTCATAAGCAGTCAGTGACGAAACTATTTACGTCATTAATAATGTCATTGATCTTTCGAAAAAATTTAATGAAAATTGATTTTTTTGTATCTACAGATAAATCTGTATTGTTTGTTTATAAAAGTTTTGTTGTTGTATGAGGACAAATGAAACCGATGATCTAACTATCGAATGTAGGGATGTGCTAGAGACACGTGTTAACAGTATGAAACGATACTTTATTCTAACAGAATTCCACTACATTGAGGAAGTTAAGGAAGTTAGTGTTACACCAGATGTTGATAGGGGACTAGAAACATAAATATATACGATGGGTTGACTCGCTGGTTGGAATATGGGATGCTCCAACAAGTTTATATGAATCGTTCCGATCAAACTGGTGAAAAGGAATGTCGATGAATAACAATAATGTTCAAATATATATATAATTCAAATAAGGAAATCTTAGAGTAATCAATGAAAGTATAATTTTTTATACCAGTTATGTCTTTTAGTAAATTAATTTGAAAATTTTAGAATTATTGCTTAAGTCAACAATAATAATAAATATAATTTTGCAGGATTTGCGATGAATTTTTTGATAGGATGGTTTTATAATGCATTAAATTATATTGCAAATTTTTTATTGCATAGAAATGAACACAATTTCTTATCTGTTTACTAAAAACAATCTATTTAGATACGAACCAATTGCCTACTTTTAATATTGTATCTTTTATTATGGAATGATCAAAGATTAACTGGATTAAAAATATGTCAAATAAAGCCATTTTCAATGGCACCGTTTTTATATTGAATTTTATAAAACCCTATATTTCAAAAGTTGTTAAGGGAATAAACATCCGCCATTTTTAAATAGTTAAAGCTACAGGTTTAATCGATAAAAACATCAAGGTCATTTACACTAGAAAGACCTTCTTGCTGAATTATATATATCGGCTAGATCGAAAGAAATTAAGAGAATATCTTAGAAGTTTTGATGTCCTCCATTTTTAACTTGCTTAAGATATGGAGTTAAAAATGTAGCATTAAAGTCACCATTAATGAAGAATTATTCGAATGAAATTTCATAAATAACTATTAATTAGTTAAAGAATTATTAAAGAACATATAAACAACGATATAGGCAATTTTATCAAATAGGCAAAAAATCGAAAAACGATTTGAAACCATCACAAAACTGGAACCAATTTTGAATGTAAATTCATGAAACATTTTTTAAAATAGTGTTTAGCAATTTTATCATAATGAAAATTGATAGTTTTATCAATATTTTATTACATAAAGATCGTACATCATGTTTTTTTTAATAGGCCAAAAAAAAACTTGACATGAATTTTTTCTGATATATTTTCAATAGTAAGCTAGTTTGAGACAAAAAATAAATATTAATGTTTTCCAAAACCAAGAATTACTTTAATAAATCAAGTCAACAATATATTTTAATTAATGTTTTCGTGCTTTATATATAGATTTATACATATAAATACAGAAAAGTAAATAACTTGTATGTAGCTACTGTAATTTGTTTACGTAATTGTTCACGTTTCACGACATTTTAGTTTTAAAATAAGAACTCGTGACTAAAACAAAACCATACTTTATCATTGCGACGTTTTACAAAACTTAAATGGGTACCAAGAGTATAATCAGGATTTACTAAATAATACTTTAAAAAATAAATGAACAAACTAATGATTTTGTTGATATATAAATCATATTTATATCAATAAAAATGTAAACAAAAATTCCATAATTTTTAAAAAATTTCACGACGATTAATGTTCAAAGAAAGATGAAAACATTGATCGAAAAAACGTAAAAAATAAGTAAAATAAACAATGCTTAATATTTTACATTCAAATTCATTTTATTAAAAAAAAATATATATATATATATAACTAAAAAACAAAGGAGAAGTTTATTTTTTTATTTATAAAATTATATATATTTTATTAGATTTTGTTTTTAAAATAATTCGTGATGTTAAAAACGTAGTGATTGCACAGCGGTCGAGACGGAATGACTTTTGGATACATCACGCAATTGACAATAGCAAAATTGCTCCACGTGTATGACACACAATCTTGGATGACATTGCTTTTAATTTTAATAAAACGATATTACTTAGAGACATTACACGACAAAAACATTTAAAAAAAAACATAACGAACATAAAGAAATAATATACTACTGCTGTTTATATTAATTAACGAAGTCTATAATTAAACAGAATTAAAATGAGAAAAATATTTCTATTATTATGTTATTTTTTTATACCAATGAATGAATAGAATATTGCACTCAGCACACGTGCCAGATGGTTTCAACGCGTGTATGCCTCGTTAAATTATCCTCGTTATTTGTCATAAAAGATTATAAAAATTTTAATAATAAAACGATCGACTAAATTAATATTTCCGGATAATAATAATAATAATAATATATTTAAATATTTTATTTTAATAAATTTTAAAAATTCGTAATAAAATTACCATAAAAATTCGAATAATCAATTATTTCGGAAAAAATCAAATTTTAATATATTTATTTTTTTTAACGTTTCTTAATATTGATTATCTTTGAAGTATAATATATATATATATATATATATGTTTCTTTTTTTATTCATTAAAATCTTTAAATAACAATTTTTAAAGAAATATTTAAATTGGAATATCATAATGATCTAAGTCAGATTTATATCATTAACATTTATTTAATGATATATATAATTCGAATAAAGTAAATTTAATGCATAATGCAATTAGAATAAATTTGTTTATCTATTATAGGCTACATACAATTATATGAATAATAATAATAATAATAATAATAATAGCAACGATAATAACTCTAATAATTGCTCACTGTTCGAATTAAATTCAAAATAAAATTTTATGTATATATTTATATATATATGTGAAAATACTTTTCTTTAATGAATTCTTATTAAAAATAATATAAAATAGTTATTTGCAAAAAAAATCGTAATTTATAATATTGTAGATCGATGAATAAGAAATGAAAAAGATGATGTTTTTCTTTTAAGGAAATTAAAATATTTGCTTTAGAAATATTATAAATGCAAATAAATTTTCAATTTGAAAGGAAAATTGTTATATGTATGATATTTATTATAATATTTCTACCATAAAGTTTATAATAATAATGCCTATTATGTTATTATATTACATCATATTTTATAATTGCGTTACGGCTGGTAGGATATTTCGTTTTATTAAGTTATTTTACTAGAATATAATATCTGTTTATATAATGTTTATTTATGATAATAATGCTGAATATTTTACTTTTTTATGTGCGGCTTTTTGCTCTTATTCATCAATGCCAAATATGAGGTCTTTCTACATTTTAGCAGCGCGGATACGAGACGAAAATATTTTAAAGATTTAAATTCGATTTTTAATTGAACGCAATAAAATATAAAAACAAATTTATTTTAATTAAGAGAGAAATAGATCTACAAGTTTCGTTAGAAAAAAAAATCACGTGCTTAATGGCATTCTAAGCATTTTGAACTGCGAATTTTTTCTATGCAAGATTCTAATCTTTCGTAAAATCATTCGTATTACTTCAAGTGTGCTTAAAATAGGAACCAAAATTGAATAGTACTCCGAAGGTCATTAGTCTCGAACATACTCAATGATCCGATTTTAATGAAACTTTAATGCTGTTTAAAGGATTCTATTGTTTAAAGGATTTAAACTATTAAAATCAGATAAATATCGCTAAAAATTCGGCTGAAAATATATTTTAGAGTTCACGTTATATGTAATTCTATCCAATTTGATCTTAAAGTTCTATTAAACTTAAAAGATAATATTTGTTTAACATAAAAACCTAATATATATTTGATGTTAATAATATATTCTTGACTTATACGTATATATATATATATATTTTATTATTCTCAACATTAATATACTTTCCAGGAAAAATAAAATTCAAATTTTCACATAAGTAACTACATAAAAAGCTTTAACAAATTCGCCAATAATAATTTTAAATTCATAAAATAAAATTTCCTGACATATTTGTATATGCTATAAGGAAATACAGTACTGTATATAAACTACTTCTTAAGTTTATTTAAGGTTTTTTTTTCAGCTTATTTACTAACGTCTTAATATAAATATTTATCAGATATTTTTCTTATATAAAACTGGTATAAATACATTCAGATTTTTAAATAAATTATATATCAGAAATTTGAATTTTTTTATGTATTATTTAATATTTTTCTTCGATATTCTATAAATGTAACTTTAATTTAAAAAAATATATATAATTCCATATTCCATAAGAGATTATAATCAATAAATTTTGATTTTTATTATGATATAAATAAGTAATATTATAATTTAAAAATCGATAAGTAATTTCATATATTTATTATATATTAAATATTTTTTAAATATTTTTCATTTCTTTTCTTTGTTATTTTATAATATTGTCTGGGGGTCACCGTACTCAATACTTAGGGTGGAAATAAAATAAATAAAATAAAATAAATAAATAAATAAATAATGTTTATATATGCTTATAGATTTTAACTTTTATTTTGAATGAAGTTAAATCAATAATAATAAAAGTTTATTAATATTTAACAGACAGAATAAACTAGATGTTTTTTCGTAAATTGAAAAAAAATTTAAAAATACAATGAAATAATTTTCAATTAAAGTTTATGGTTGTATATCAGATTACAACTTTGATACGAATTCTACATTTTACATGTTTTTTTTTTTTTTTAATCGTTATAAGTGTCATTTCTGACTATAAAAAATTGTGAAAATTTCACAATATCAACTTCTTTACAGACAAAATATTATTTCATAACAACTACTGATCGGTTTTACTAAAAATTTAGTTTAGTTTTACGTGATAAAGTTCTGGAAACAAACAATATTAGTATTCGTGTAAATTATTTTGAAAAATTTCTGCTTTGACGTAAAAAAACAAAAGAAAACTTAAAAATGTTTTGAAGTTATCAATTCTGACAAATATGGAAGTCGATAGCAAATCTCATATTATAAAATTGATCCAGGCTACCAGTAAATATGTAAAAAACTCTTTGATATACTATAAGTTTAAAATTAAGTTCTGAAGTAATATCGAATTCTTACATAGTTAAAAGAGAAAAGGCAAATTTTGTACAGAAAAGTTCTATTTTGTATACCAAGAATAAACAGAATTGTTAAAAGTATCGATTTTAAAGAAGGAAAAAAAAATTATAAATAGACCTATTCTAGCTACATATAGGCTATGCTTTGTTTGATCTAAATACATGCACATGCTCCTATGATGTTTATAATAACGAACATACGTGGAGAAATATGTTTTAAAATATTTTTCACATTATACAGATCGTTACTTGGATACAATTATTATTTTAAAATACTTTATACATCAATAATTCGCTAATTTCTAACTTTAAGGATTTCAACAAGTTCAGGAAATTTTATTTTAATTGCTTAAATTATACTTAATTAATCGATCTTGCAATTTCTACGGGAATCGTTTCATGTTACAATAATAAAGATTCAATTTTGACAGAAGTAACATCGCAGGTTATAATTTAATTTAAAAATAAATTAAAAGAAAGAAGTATAAAAATTAATTTTATAAAATTAGTCATTAAATATTTCACAAATAACAGTAGTTAAAAATTAATCACAGTATCGTATTCTTATCTGTTTATATGTGCTATAAAAAAATGTTTTTACAGATTATTAAATTAAACAATTGATGATAATAAATAACAATTTGCATAATTTAGCCATATATTTTGCATTCTATATTTAATGAAGGCTTCCTGCAAAACAAATTTAAAATGCTCTTTGACCTATTTTTCTTAAGAATTATTCGTCATAATTAAAATAACATGATTATTTAGATATGGATACCGTATTTATTGTATATCTTCGAGAAGCTTATACGTAGCACCATCTAGTGTTAAATATATTCATTAAATATTATTATATTTTCAAAAATAATTTGCAATTTTTCAATTAATATAGGTTTATTTGATTTTTAATAATTAAATATATTAAAACGCAATTTAATAATTTATAAAAATAAATCAAGAATTATATCGATGAATGTGGAAGCTGTTATAAATTTATTTAAATATATTTAAGAATTATTAATATTAAAAATGATAAAAAATAAAATTTTATACGCTACATTTATGATGATTTTTGTTATTTAAATTATATAATTTATTAAATTACAAATCTTAAAAAATTAGAAGTGATTTTTTTTAATGCTTGAAATCTTGTTTTAAAATAAATCTTGCGATTTTATAAAATATATATATATACCTTAATCTAATTAATTCTTAAATTTATAAAAAAAAAAGTTTTTTTGACAGATTTTATTTAATTTTGTTTATTCTCTACACTGTTTTTTTTTTTTTTTTGGAGAAGTTATGAAAATTTGAATTAAATTTATAAATAAAAATGTTATGAAATAACTCTTCGAAGTTTAATAAATTTTAGATTACAGCATTTTAGTAATTCCTAAAGGAATTTTTCCGTTAGAAGCAATAGTTTATAGATTTATTTTTATTTTTTTAAATTAATCAGTTTGATTAAATTCTAAAAATATAAGCATCATTAAATTAATACTGTTTAAAGGAAATAAAATGCAATTTATCATCTGATTACAAATTTCATAAATATAATTTCGAAATTTGAAAGTAAACATATTTACTAACCAAGACGAATACATGTTGACTTCATTAGATTGAGAAATAATTTCTCAAGATCAAAAGTAACTCAATTAATCAAAATGGTCCTATATTGATTAGTATACTGACAGCATATTGATTATGTATTAAATAAACTTTATTTTATGATTTTAAAAGGTCTGTTTGCCAAGCAACGAAATACTATATCCTGCAAATCATGCTAGTGTAAATGCTTTGATTTTTTAGTGTAATTATTTTTTATTTTCATACATGATACAGTACAAAAAAAACTTAGAACTGCAGATGGAACCATGATAGGGCATGTTATTTTTATATTTAAAATGTGCGATATATACAAATACCAAGACGTGAAAAACGCCGCAAGACACTAAAATGTAAAAAATTTAAATTATTATTACAGAAATTTCTCTTTGAAGCGTCATAATCTACTAAACTACTAAATCGATTTTTTAAAAAATGACATTATTAGAAAGTTTATAGCTGATATTAATATGAATGTCTTTTGTTCCAAATTTGGCCCATCTGAAACTGTTGTTTTGAAAAAAATTTGAGATCTCCTCTACGGCATCTTTTGCGTGTTGGATGACTAGTTTATATTATTATCATGATTTGCTTTTAAAGTTTACATTATTAATATTTTTT
Organism: Androctonus mauritanicus; assembly: GCA_011317285.2. NCBI lineage: Eukaryota > Metazoa > Arthropoda > Arachnida > Scorpiones > Buthidae > Androctonus > Androctonus mauritanicus. Next base: position 1,624 of record WUQG02406154.1, on the reverse strand, counting down.
TGATCGAAAATGAACTATTTTGTGTGTATTTTTATAACGCCTACATTTTAAATATTGCGACTTTAAAGAAAAGTTCGAAAGTGTTGATCCGGATCGCACTACGTGAATGAAATAGACTGCAGATATTATAAATTACGTGCGAATTATTCGCGAGGAATATGGCTAATTTAAATAAAAAAATGATGCGAAGTACGTTTTGCCCAGAGGCACTGAGTAATATTGATGCACACAGATGCCATTGTAAAGAAAAAATGAGCTAAGCACAGTACTATAATAAGAAAATGAGATAGTTTTTTATAGTTTAGATGAAGCTACTTTGGTTGACGTTATTGATTTACTTTCTTAAATCATTGTGTTGAAAGAAAACAAATTTAGTACAAAAGTCGCCAACAGGAGGATGTGGCGTTGTAGAAGTGTAGAATGTGTAATCGCCAAATGAGACAACACATATCAAATTTCTAAACAATACATGCCAATATTTATTGCTAATTATACGAGGTTCAATATGAACATCATCCAGATATTCCAAGAACTGTTTGCGATGCACGACATCTTTCACGGCTGCGTGCAATATATCGGCGTGGAAGTTATCGTGCGCCGCATGCAGTCGCATGTGTCATGTATTGGACGTTTCGTCCAATACATGACACGTGCAATAAAGACTACAGAGTTCTGAACACCTCACATTATTTTATGGACATTCGGTATATCAAATTTGGTCAAAAATGTAGAAGCGTTCACAGATGAAAGAACTACTTACTCTCTACATTTACTCTATTAGACTAAAATTTATAGAAAGCCTTAAATAACATGAACATTTATATTCAGATTTGGTCGAAAACAATTAAACTATATGATATATCAATATAAAGGTATTTCTAGAGAAGAGAATTAGCTTCTTCTATACTCTTGATTTATTCTTTTTGGGCAAAAATTTTTACTTTAATTGAATTAGTTTTATATTATCTATATTATAAATTTGGTCATATGAAGCATTTATATTTCAAATTTGGTCAAAGCAATTGAACAATAAGATCTATAAAACTGTTTATTGAGAAAAGGTTCCATTTCAGGTATTCATTTATTTTATTTGATTATACTGAAATTTTCAGGACGCTTTATTGAAGCAACTCTTCCGTTGCCAGCTATTTTTTTTTCAATTAAGCCTAATTAATATGCAAAAAAAATTTTAATTAAAATTGCAAAATCTCACTTAATTTTAGTCGAAATCTTTTGAAATTTTCAATATTTATTACATTTTTTGTTTTCTTTATAACAATTTAAGCATTTTTTCGAATTTTATAGTTTTTGTAACTTTTTATAACATTTACGAGATTGGAAAAAACACGATTTATTTTATATGAAATTTTAGCCATCCAATAAAATAGTCGATATTTTTAGATGGTGATAAGTCTTCTGAACAAAATAAATCATGAATGAAGAAATTCAACCGAAATTTTCAGAAATTATTGATAAAAAATCACGAGTTACGTAATATTTGTTGATTGAAATTACGTGATATAATTCTTAAAAAAGCACATGCATTCATTTTTTTTTTTTTTGGTCAACAGATGACGCCACTTTCCATTCTAGTAGAACACTAAGTGGCGGGGCGAAACAAGCC
>WUQG02406143.1:0-16843 GCA_011317285.2 Androctonus mauritanicus | reverse complement strand
TAATCAGCAGTAACATATCCAAAACTCTTTTATTTTATACTATATAATCGTTTTCGATGGCACTAGCCGTCATCATCAACTATTCTTGTTAAATGCATTCAGTTTATAACTGTTAACCTGATGATGACGGCTAGTGCCATCGAAAACGTTTGTATAGTACAAAATAAAAGTGTTTTGGATATGTTACTGCTGATTAGTGCTTTTCTACAGAGTAGTTCATACATATAGACGGATACTTTAAGCAGTTAAAACCACCTATGGATGCACCTTTATCATTTATATTAAAAAACCTGAAATTATTTTAATCGTTTAAACGCGATATTCTACGGAAAAAAGACAAATCAAGAACTACTCCTGTTAAATACATTCAGTTTCATAAATTTAAAATAGATAATTGAAGTTATTACAGATAATTGATACATTGGTTATTACAGCAAAGTGTGTCAAATTTTTTTATGTGGTCTCTTTCAATGCGAATCAATTTTTTATGATATAATGGTTAATGAAACATATTTCTGGGAGTGGTTACATAAAAAAAAACTATAGTGTATAGCATAAATAAATTATGCTAATTTTAAATGAAAAAAATAAAAAAACAGTTGATTATTTTTGTTTACATCTGCTTTTTCTACGCATAAATTCCTATTTCTTTTTTTTTATGTATGTCTTGCAAAGTTTTAAAGTAAAGCCATCTAAAACTAGAAAACGTTTCCTCTTGTCTTCATAAAGCATTCAATACGTTCAAAATAATCCAAACCATAAGAGGATCATTTCTGGCAGGCTGCGCGGTGTTTGAATAGTGAAAATTTAATTTCTCATGCAGAGCAAACTGCATTCTCAATACCGACCCCTCAGGCGCAATACAATATGTATTTTTCGGTGTCGGATCAATACTATAACTTCCACAAAGAAATGAAAATTTGCAGAACTATATTTTCGATAAAACGACCATCTGTTCTTTCAATTTTTTTCTTCTTCTTCCGACGTTCAGTTTTGCATCTTTTTAAGAGCTAACGCGCACACACTTAAATCTAAATAAAATTCCGTAATTTATTTATAACGCAGTTAACGCTTTAAATTTTTATTCGTTTTTTTTCGGACGTAATTTTATATTTTGATTAAATTATCTCCTATAAATGCGGCTTTATTTCTCGCAATCTTTTTTTTTTTTATTTTTACATTTACGCAATTTTCCGGTAATGTCTCGCGTCTTTATGCGATATTTTACTATTTTATTCCCATTCGACTTTATCATAAATCGTTAATGAATCTCATAAACGGACGTGATGTGTCATCTAAATCTATTGATAAATATGCGAAAAAAAAAAAATCGTTTTCCATCCACTCGAATTTTATTTTATTTTTCTTCCTTATCGAAAATGTTTTTTTTTTTTTTAAATAATAATTGCGTTACATTTCTTTTCAAATTTAATTTATCTGTTCGAAAAAGCTTAATTGTTTAAAAAACGAATTTTTGAAGTACACACATGCAGACACACACGAGTTTTCTTGATTGCAAATCGATTTTTATCATCGTTTTCGAGCAGAATTTTGAGGATAACGATAATAGCTATCGGAATGTATTCTGTATATCTTTAAAGTTACAAGTATTTATGCCAGTTTTGTATGCATTTCCAAATTCTCAGAACGTTCTACTGTACGTTACGTTGATTTAGATTTACATACGGATTAATTAAACATTTTTATTTTCGAGAAAATTATTATTGGCACGACTTGTAAGGTTTTACTCGAAGAAAAGCACTATTACACATGACGGAAGTGTTTGACTGTTTTAATGATCGGAATTTTCTCAAGAGAACAATACGCTTAAAAATTAACAATTCTAAAGTGCAGTCGCAGTCATTGTGAAGAAAATAACATCGATTAAATGCCTAAAATTCCCTTTTCTCTATACAGCAACACGAAATTAAACTAAAATAACTTTTGTTTTCGCTTAATCGTTTTAATGCGATCCGATATAGTTGATTGAAACAAATTTAAGTTTACTAAACGACTCGGAAAATTGTTTTGGCAGCCATAAAAGATTCAGAAGCGTTAAATAAACAAACAATGCGTAGTATTACGTTGTCAACTTCTATTTTTAGGTATGCGAGACAAGAAGAAAAAAAAAAAAAATTCGATTTCAATCCATGACGTTATTTTCTGCATAATTAAATTTTGCTTAACAGTTTTTTTTTTCTTTTCCTTCTTCCCTTTTTTGCATCGCATAAATAATTCATTATCCGAAACCGACACGTGGTATATCGTAGGAGGAATTACAAGGTGTGAAATATGTACAAAATTTTTATAATCGCATACGTGCTGCAGCACCTGGGTCACGGAACTGGTCTCATAATCGATAAATGGCTCTGTGTGTGTGTGTGTAGCACTGAAGTAAAAACCATTACATCCAATAACCTTTTAACTGCACGACAATACTACGGGAAGTTTCTTATAAACAATCCCTTCCACTTTCAACCTAATTAAATGAAAGCTATTTATTTTGGCTTCGTGATGTCACGTGTTTGTTCTTTTTATGGAGGAAACCATGTTTTTTTCGTCTGTGTTAGTGTAAACACTAAATCCTAGAAACGTCGGGAGAATTTCTCTCTTCTCTTCATATGAGAAAACGGCAATCTGTTCGTGTTTTCAAATAACTCTTAGAAAAACCTGTATTATTCTGAATAACGTTTGTTATGTCTTCGATAAACAAATAACGTTCTGTTTGTACTCGTTTTAAAAATCTATTTAAACGTTTTCGAGTTAGGCGAGCGTAAAATACGTCTTTTAAAAATCTTTACTTGATGAGAAATCCGATTGCGAAAGACGTAAGGAGACGATCACGCGATTTATTAATCAGCAGACGTAATTTAAACGAATAATTACATCCAGAAAAATAGCATTGATCAGTTTAACTCGTGCTAAACTAATTAGCTGGACTTCATCCGGGAGAATGATTTGTTAAACAGCAACAGCAACAATCTCAGGATCGACAAAATGACCCGATTTAAGAGAAAGAAAAAAATTACTTTCTAACTGCCCAACTCTCGTTTAAGATATTTAATCAAGTCACATAGCGGGAGTGAATTTTTGAAATGTTTTAAAACAAAATAGCGGAGCTACCAACGAATCACGCGAGTAAAGCAAACCATCGATTTTCTGTTTCCTTTTGTAAGTTGATCTGTTATGCGAAATATTAATTACAGACTCGAAATTAATTATACTTCGCATCTACTAATTCAGCAAAACGTCATTGGCAGATGAAGTGAGAGAGAGAGAGATTAAAATACAAAACCCCGCCTCAGAAACGACTGTGTTTTAAGCTAGCTATATATAGAAAAAGAAACGACTAGTTGTACTTTGCTCGTAACCTACAATCAGTCGTATATGTTTTTGGTTTTTCGAATTTACGACGATAATAAAGAGAAATGGTCAACTACGTACGTATATAAACAAAAAAAACGGACGTTTTTAACAAAATAAACTCGTGCTCGTGCTCGTCAGTATTTTCTAAAATATCGATCGGTGCGTGCGAGTGTGGGCAGTCGGGCATTCCGGAAAACATCCATTAAATCGTGTCATAAATAAAAATCCAAATTTTTATAGTTTACTAACCGAAGTGGAAGTCGTCTCTTGTTCGTGTAATTTCCGTTCAATCGTGTGTGATGCGCTTCGACTTCATAAACTGAATTAACGACACGACGTTAATGATTATAGTACGACTGCTTATTAGATAATTAAAATTTTAAATAGCGAGTTTGTACAATCGGACGATCAGTTAGGCTGTGGTTTAATGAATTGTTTCGATCAGATTATTTAGAACGTTAGAAAGCGATCGATTGTTTCCAATCCTGTTCACTTTTTTTTTTCGCTAATCATGTATTTGCATATTGATTGATTCCTGTTTTCGAACTAACTATAGAATAACGTTCAAGGGATAGCTAATAAATAAACATTGCTGTAAATCGATCATTCGGATGATCTAATTATTAAATTAAGCATTCAAATTTAATGTAAATCAATTAATACTGCGATTTTTTACATTTTTAACACGAACATTTCGCTAATGGTGATAATAAACAAGCTTTTGTTTGGCTACAATAATTTTAAAACCTTTCTGCTTCAACAACACGTGATTGATTGTCGAATTATTTATGCCTATCTACAATTCGGAAGAGTTTGGCCGAGAATCGCGTGATGAAAGTGTAACCTAAATGCTATATATTTTTAATCAGTTACAGGCATAACTAATCATATTGTCGAATTTCAAATTTTACGCAGAAAATATTCGCAATTTCTTATTTTTTAAACGGAATGATGAATTCGATATGATTTATAAGTGCAGTATAATATTTTTATGTTTTATTTTATAACAAAAAATTGGTAAATACACTATATACAATTCTGTCTACTGTATTAGGATCATTACGTTAATCAATAGTAATTCCTGTTGGCTTATTTGATAAAGTGATTACGATAGTACAGTATTATCCATAATTTATCTAAATTAAGTCAATTTTAAAATATAAATTTAATATATATATATATATATAATGTATATACTTACACGATTAATCGATTTTCCAAATAATCGAAGATCGATTTCAATCTCGTAATCGTTCTTTAAATTCTTCTTGTCGCCGGTTCTTTTCTAAATATAGCGACCATTCCATCAAACACAACATATCGATAAAAATTTGAATTTTAAATAATATGTTTTATGCAAAATAATAGGAAATTAATCTGATTTATAGAAAAATTAGTTATACTCACGACAAACGACTTTTTTTTCTATTTTTTAATGTCATAAGTCTACTAGCAGACGATAATTTGGTCTTTCGTTATAAACCCAGGTTTAATAAAATTAAAATGCTTATTAATTATCTTTAATACTTCCATAAAACTATATACGTTAATAATATACTTAATAAACGACATATTCGAGCATAAAATTGCAGTAAAAGTCAGGAAACTTATCCCTAATTTCAATCTGTTGCCAAACGATCAAAATTCAAAATGGTTACCGAATATCGTCTGCTACGAACACCTTGGGCTACAAAAAATATCTCTATCGGGAAATTTTTATTTTCAGAATTATCTAATTTTAATTATAATTTATTAATAACTTAAAACGAAATTAATATATTATTAATAATCAAAAAAAAATTTCTATATAAAATATATAGAAATTTTTTAAATTAAATCGAAAATTGTGGGGGTGCTGCTTACGTTCGTGTTTGTAAAGCCATTTCGAATATGAAATTTTAATTTATTTAAAAAAAAAAGTGGAATAAGAAATGAAAATAGAAATATTTTTCTATTTATTTAAAGTATTATTATTTACTTTATTTTATTTTTATTTTTTTTTTTATTATTGAATACGAAACAATTCTATTTAATAGAATCCTTTTAGTTCCCAACCGTTGCTATGACGACAAGTGACGAATTATCGGATTTAGATCGAGCGACAAGTTATCTTAAAAAGGTAAAATATACACACACATATATAAACTATTAATATGCATCGAATTTATGATTTCCTAGATAAATTTTCACGCTTTTTTTGCAATAAATATATTCTATCCATCATTAGATACAAAAATACTTAAGTTCACCTAGTTAATTTTTAAATATCCGATACATCAAAATGCGGAAGTTATCGATTACCGAAAATTTTTACTTTTTTTTTAAATATAAATAAATCTAAATTTGAAAAAATAATAAAAAATTTATATATAAAGCTTTAAACCATTCGCAATTTTTAACAGGAAGATATGATTTAATATTCCGTAGCGCGAAAAAATGCCGGAAGTATCGATTTAAAATAAACAATCGCGGTTTATTTTTAAATTTTGCGCCATTTTTAACATTCTCGATAGGTAGATACGAATAAATGATAACGATCGTGTTTTAGTTCGGTATTTTAATATCTCTTACCTAATGTCTATCGAATCGTCTGCATCCACGGATCAGCAGCATCAGCTAGCAACTCAATCGCTATCCGTCTCCTCTGTAACCGCCCTTTTTCTCGATCCTTAAAAGCAGAAACGGCTTTTCGTCATCAGCGCCCCCTGGCAACTGAATATTAAATTACAAAACAAAAATGGTGTATCAATAAATAACAACATTTATAATATGATAATAAACTAATAAAATCTAGTGTTATCTTATTTTTAATGTTATTATTAATATGATAAGTTCACATAGTGATTTTTTCCCGCATTTTCCAATTTTTATAATGAATAAATCATGGATGGCAAAAAGCTATTATACTAAATCAATCAAATATTTAAAACATAATTTTATATTCATTATAATAATGATAATTAGAATTAATAGGATTTTCATTACTTGAAAACAAAATATCTTTGTAATCATTTTACGTATAAGCATGACAACAGTATTTTTGCGCGTAGTGATTCAGGCTGACGCTTTTTTTTTTTGCATATTTTACGCCCCTTTCCAATCAGGAAGATTACTAAGGGGCGGGGCCAGGTCCAACCACTGGCTGCACCCACACCCGTGGAGGGAGGCCGGATGGTGAAGGACGGGGATCACCGGTCCGGGCCTAGCACCCCGAAAAAACTTTTCAGGAGTTACGAGACCCGGGTCCTCCTGCGTGGCACGCCGACAGCGTTACCATTCGGCCATCCGGCCACCTCAGGCTGACAGATAAGGAATGATCGAACAGAAGAGTGTTTCCTCTCATCCGAAGATTTTTTGATCGATTCCAGTCCATAAATTCAGGTTTGTCAGAGTTCTGAACTGATCTATCGATTCCATCACGGGTGGAAGAATAGTGGATACCAGATGGAGAAGTATGATCATGTTAGTACTGGAATAGTACCGCCGTTTACTAATTTCTGGATGGAAATCGGCATAAAATAAGAGAATATATCCAAGTAGATTGAATTCGCTTCATGGAAATGAAACTGATATCGAATCCTCCTGTTTCATACTTCAAAAATTTATATTAGAGGACTTGATCCAACAAGTTAATTCTCATACCCATAATATGATAAGTTTCAACATTCAACATTGACCGATTCACGGGTGTGCGCAGCCTGTGATAGAACCTGAAATGACCCGAATATTTTGTAATCGGCCTTCATTGAAAAATAAAGTTAATATTTGCTCAGAAAATTTTCTAATTCTCCACCACAAGTCTGCCGGATTAGCCGCGTGCAAATGATTCAGCTTTCTACCCAGAGAACTGTTGATTCCGGTTCCACTTCTTGAAAAATATATTTGGGGATTCGGCCCGTCGATCCTTGTCTTCTGCAATCCAATTGATCTCTCCATAAGGGTGGACAACTTGTGGCAGGATCTGTTTTCGCCCGCTCTTTAGTATACAACAAGTGAAACTTGCTTATTATTATTGGCAAAATAGTCTTCCATTACTTCGGCTACTCTTATTGATCAACCGAACTGCCGTATGATAAAGCATTGGCTTATAAGTTATAAGACGAATCTTTCTTTTTATTTGGTTTTAACGCATTTTTCTAACTGATGGATGCTAAGTGGCAGTCATTTTGGCGGCCGGATGGCCGAGCGGTAACGCTGTCGGCGTGCTACGCAAGAGGATCCGGGTTCGCATCCCGGGTCTGGTAACTCCTGAAAATTTTTTCGGATGTTGGGTCTGGCCCGACGATCCCCGTCCTTCACCATCCGGCTCCTCTTCACGGGTGTGGGTGCAGCCCGTTGTTTGAACTGGCCCCTCTCTTAGTAATCTCCCTGATTGGAAAGGGGCGTAAAATATGAAAAAACAAAATGGCGGTCATTTTTATATTCAATACGGAACGCCAACCTCTGATGGAGTCAGTCGTCAAGTGGAGGATGGTGTTCAACGATCTAGACCCGGATTCCTCCTGAAAAAACTGGAGGCATGAGATCCAGGAATTAATCCTGGATCTTCCAGGGTGGAAGACCTGTAGGACAAATCCGAACCTTCACCTGAAAGTTTACCCTTAAAAAACATGTGTGCGACACATAATGAACATTGGAATGCTCTACTGCTTAATAATCTCTAGTTAAAAAGCAATGCTAAAACAGTAAAAAAAAGGAACATGAACATGGCGAAGACTAACACTTCTGATGGAATGATTCATGTATATGAAAAAGATGATAATCAATGGACACTACCGAAATTCTGAAAAAAATATAAAGGAAGAGATCAATAATTGAATTTTAGTACTGCAGATAAAGAATTTTAACAGGCGGCTGATGATATAAGACATCACGAGCTATCAGCCTAATGATCTCAGTAGAAGTATGTTCTATTTTCACCTTAGAGGGATTGTATTCAATTCACGATCCCCACGTTCAGAGTTCTCTGGATGAAAAGTCAAGACGTTTTCATGCGAGAAATGTCTAATGGTCTAGTTCATCAATCGTTTAGCTAACATCTTGTTCTTTTTATCCGAAGGAATTAAAATAGAATCTTGATCCCACTCCAATTTTTTGGAAACGATTTTTCTCATCGATTCTTATGTTCGAGTTCTGGTGGACTTCAGATATATATATTTCATAGCGGCTTTGAAATGGTATGATATATCTAAAATCAATAACAACTACTGTATTCCAAAACTCACTATAAACAATTCCAGAATGATTGACTGGAGGAAAAATAAAATGAAATACAGTAAAATATTGATAGTTCTTTCGATTACCTTAAATCAATTCTGAACTCTGTTAAACCAAAAGAATGTTTTGAATTTTTATATTATGATTTAGGTGATCGATTATTCAATTCATCTTGTAATCTAATCGCATAAAATCGATATTTTCATTACCTATACAACGCATATTTTGATACAATTTATAGAACAATTTGCATATGAATATTTATTGTTATAATAGTATTTAAATCTTTCAGCAGGCAAGTGAAAATGATTTTAAGAAATGCTTTATCTTTTATGTCATTCTGGTAGTTATTTTGCCAGAATGACATAATTTAACGCGACATCGGCAACATATAATTTATGTTGCCGATACAAAAAGTATACTTGTTATGAAAGTACATATCGAAAATTCAGATTTTACATTTGTTTTATAAAAATTCTGTAAATAATGTTATGAAATAAATGAGATTGTTTTTAAAATATCAGGTTATCCCAAAAGCAATGCCGTTTTTTTATACTGAACTTGTTCGAACGTGTCTCAGCTTGTCTAAATATGAATTGTAAAGTTTTTACGTTAAAAAAAAGTATTCAAATCCAGAATATTTGATAAAATTCAAGTGATTTATCTCGTGTATCCTTTCAAAATGTTTTAAATGACATTATTTTGAGACTACCTGATACGTTTTTTGGTATTGTATTATTTTTTAATTATATAATTTTAATTTAATAATTCGATAAACTACTGGAAACAAAATAATTCGATTTTTTGAAGTTTTGATTACATTTATGCCAAAATATTCGTTGTTTCGTGCTATTATTGCTTTCCGTTATTTTTATCCGTGTTCGTGTATTTAATATGATAATGGTATATTCTGACGCAGGCACGGATGTTTATTGTAGTAACACATGAAAATTTCTCTTTTTGACAGAATAAATCTTAACTTTTTATTGCAGTTTTCTTCACTACAGCAGAGTCAAACAACTTGGAATTGTTTCGAATGTCATTACATCATGCTATTAACTAACTGAGAATTTTTTTTGCATATTTTACGCCCTTTCCAATCAGGAAGATTACTAAGGGGCAGGGCCAGTTCCAACCACGGACTGCACCCATACCGGTAGAGGGGGGCCGGATGGTGAAGGACGGGGTTCGCCAGGCCGGGCCGGGCCCAGCACCGCAAAAAAATTTTTCAGGAGTTACCAGACCCGGATCCTCCTGCGTGGCATACCAACAGCGTTACCACTCGGCCATCCGGCCACCTAAACTGAGAATTTGCAATGTCTAATAGTAATTGTAAACGCGCTTAAATTTTTAAAATTTTAATGTCTTTTCTCTAACAATTTACATGAAGCATGCATATAAAAATTTGGGCAGTTTTCCTGCCCATATTTACATAGAGAAGATTTTCTCTTAAAGAAGAATGCATACCCCTTTTTGTATGCCTTCTTCCATAGAATAAAATATTATTAGGCTATGATAAGAAATGTTTATCACTTCGCACCTATTTTTGATGCAAAATAGATGGAAATTTTCACATCACCAATTTTATAAATTTCCATTGATTTTATATTTCAATTAATACAAGTTAATGAGTTAATAAGGGATTTATCTATACATTGTTTTCTTACTGTTATTTTAAGAAAATATTTGTGAAAAATCTGCAAAATATGGAGATTTACACAAATAACAATGATATATTTATACAAACAATGCATTGTATTTAAAAAATATTAGTAAACTTGCTGTTGTATTTATTAAGTAAAATAATGACAAATTATCGTTGCTAATCCCTCAATTTTGTGTAAATTCAACTATTATATTGATAAAAATCATAAATTTGGACAGAATGCCACGAAATTTTAAATCCATTTTTCTCGAAAAATAAATCTCTGAATAATTTGGTCGTATTTTATACTAAGGAAACGGCCCTGAATATAGTATTGCCTATCTTTTGGGATATGCCCGTGAAGCCATATCTGTCTTCATGATTTCTATCGATCTAATATTTTTATGTTCTGAAGTTCCGGATTATTACTACTTAGCGCAGTTTTTTATGGATAATAAGGCCGAAAATAGTTAGAAATTAGTTAAATATTTAATAATTATAACTATTTTCGGCTTTATCGTCCATAAAAACTGCACTAACAAGTAATAATTTTCCGGCCCGTCAGAACATTCTGGATATACCGAGTGTTCTGTAAGTTCTACAATCAAGTATATCAGCATGTTCTGTAAGTTCCAGCAAATGAATAAGCATGATTTGAAATGAAATGGGTAGGAGAAATCAATTTCGTGATAGGAAATGAGTTCCGTCACGTTATATCAACAAATTATGTGCAATATATATTTTATCGCTATACCAGTCATATGTTTATTTAATTCTTATGTGAAGTTTGTTATGCAACAATGAACGTTAGAAGAACAGGAAAACTAACAAAATCAGTCATTTATAATATTTATTAATAAAAAATAAATTGAGAAAATTTCAGAAAACCTTGGTGATATCTATGAAAAAATTATTTTTGAGTTTTCATCAGAAAATCTAAATTATTATTATTAAAATCAGTATATTTAAAAAGTGTAAATTATGCCATAAATAATGAGAAATTTCTTCGAGCTTTATCTATATTCTTGATAAATTGAGATGACGTGTTAACTCAATATAAAATCAGGGATGCATAAAACAAAGGTCAGAGAAAAATAGCTGGCCAGTAAATAAGTTTATAATATTATCTAGATTCATTTTTCTCTATACAATTTAATACCAATTTCCGCCCTATGAGTACTAAGTAGTGTGGCATTCTAATGACCACCACGAGCAATCCACATCCTTAATGGAGCCAGACATCAGGAAGAGGATGGAGTTCGAGCTAGACCCAGACTCTTCCTGAAAATCTCTGGTGTGAATCCTGATCCTCCAAGGTAGAAGTAGAACACGCTTGCACCTAACTTATTTGATAAACTATTCATATACACATCGAATGTAAGCATTGTTGGTTAGATTGATTTAAATTAAGCCGCCAAATTACACAACGGACATATTTGGCGTCACCATTTTTAAAGCCCATCATGAATTGGCAAACACACATAAGATCAATCAAAAAATTGAAGCATGGGATTCAAAATCTCATGTTCAATAGCCCCATAACTCTAGTTTTTCAGGGGAGGTTCAAGCCGGATGAATCTCTCCTGAAAACTGGAGGTATGGAGCCTGGAATTAAATTCACAACTGATTTATCATGAAGCCATTCTGCTGATAAATATTTTTGGATACTTGTGCGATTTTCAGTTTAAACGGAAATTTCAGAATTAGGTGCATAATAAACTTACTGTGAAAAGCAGGATAAGATAGTTTTATGATATTTTTGCTATCATAATTTTTCTAAAATTTATAAACTAAAGATATAATTCTTTTGTGCAAAAATATTTTAAGTCAGATATTCGATAACTAGATAAATATTTATATATATACCAGATACTTTCCTGCAATGTGAACCTATATATTATCTAATTATATTCAAGAAAAGGAAAATCTTTGCTTATTTATATCTTATTTTTAGGACTTGTAATATAAAATCATAAAATTAAGTAATTATAAAGGTTTATTTAAATAAAATTTTATTATTATTATTTTTGTTATGTACAAGATTTTTACAATGATGTAGACTCTTTCATTTTTCTCCAGTTAGTTATATTACCTATAAAAACAAAAATTTGGATTTATATCTCATAACAATTGTCCATAATCAATACAGAGTTTGCGGTAAACCCTTTTTCCATACAGTATACTATCCGATACAGTACAGTATACCGTACCGAAATTTACATGGCAAAGTGATTGAGATAGAAGTTATGATATAAGTTATACTGTATGTTATGCAGAGGGCACTGCAGAATGAAAACAATGCATTACTGATAGAAAATGGAGGATATATTTCTTGCATTAAGCACTACCAAGAAAGTCAATTATCTGAAGCATATTGCAATTAATAGAATAATTGAACATGATTTGAAAGTAAAAAGTCTGTTATATAAAAGAATTAACTTCGATCTAAAAACAATTCCGAATAGAAAATGAAAATTTCTGTTTAGATTCGAAAAGGAGCATATATTAGTTGTAAGAGAAGTCTTAAAACTTCCAATAAAATTTGAGACAGCTGATCAGCATAGATGGTAAATTATAAAATAGCAAGAAGTAAGGTTAATGTGTATGTCACATGATTACAAAGACGAGATATGATTGGTAGTTTATTTGGTTTCGGGCTACAATAACTTTATATAGATCGGAACTCCGATCCAATACAAGGGCCAAACATATGGTATAATCTGTATCGGGAAGTGAAAAATGCTCACCGCAAACTCTTTAATATTTAAATCTTACCTTGGGATAATAATAATTTTCCATTTTTAGTTATATGGCTCCCAGTATAACCCTGTAATCGAAGAGACTGTTTCAATAAAGAATTCAATTGTTTCTTTAGCATATTTAATTCTTTCATCAAACTTCCTGCTTTATTTAGTTTTGGCATTCTTAAAACCGTTAAGAAAAAACTCTCTACTTATTTCAGTAAAATAAAAAAACAAAAATGAAAGGATACTGATCTTCATCTAATTCTATATCCATTTCCTTAACAGCATTTTGAATCCAGTTCTTTTCAGCTAAATATTTTCTATTGGCATGCTCGATTTTGTCTATTTTATGTGCCAATGCTATTCTTTCTTGGATGGGTTTCAATAGTGTCACATCTACTGGAAACATTGGCAAATCTTGGTCTAAAAATAAATTTTTATATATTAGATTACAAATATCACATATTTGAAACACAAATTATTAAATTGAAGTAAATAATTCACCTCTGTTTAATACTGTGCATAACCTTCGATAGAAAAACATTTCTTTGGGTTCAATCAGCATGATACTAAGTCCCTCTTTCATTGCTCGAGCAGTACGACCACTTCTATGTACGTAAACCTTTTGAAATTCAATTCGGTCGTTTGAAAACATCAGAACAGACATTAAATATCTCAAAAATATCAAAAAATAAAAATATTTCTAAAGATAAAATTATTTTTATGATACAAATTATTGAATAATTTCTACTATGCAACATGATCAAAACGATATGGTCATCAACAAAGTATTCCAAAATATTTCGATTGAAAGCTACAGGCATTGCAGCTTTCATTTTAAAATTACAATTTGAAAAAAACACACACAGTATAAACAATAATTCAATGTTTTCATTTTTTATAATAGTAATACAGGTACTCCTAACTTAACAACTTACTATTTATCAACTGTTCAAACTTACATCTGAGATTATAACGTTTTTTTAATGGAAAATTTGGTTTTTGTCGATATGCATCACTTACGAATTCTATTGCATGTAATTCACCATGCTCATAGTACCTACTAAGAAAAATACTTTGTGTATAATTAAGATATAAATGTCTTTACAGCCACGAGAACTTAAGCAAGTAACTTGTTCTAAATATTCACTTACTGACCAATTCATTCTACAACTAAGTCTCGAGAATAGAACTTTGCCATTAAGTGAGGAGTAACTGTATTCAAAAATGAGAATTCAAATAATTTTTTTAGCAAAATTAAATAAAATTTGATTTTATATTTCCTTACTGATAACAGATTTTCATGAAATATCTATAGTATTTTTTTTATTTTTCCTTCATTAAATTTTATAGCCAATTAATTTTCCTCCAATTAAAATCACTTTCAATCAACTCTGGTAGAAAGTTTAATTGTTTCTAGAAATTATTTTATTATTCTTTTCTACAGCAATTTTATTCCTGTTAAGATCAGAACAATTTTTGTTAGATATTTTTAAAATGTTTGAAATAAACTTTAGAAAGGAAATTCAGTCCATTATCTATCATCTTTAGTGTAGGTTTAAATAATTAATTAAATTAAAAAATTTTGTTTCATTACATTTATTTCAAAAACTTTCAATTGCTTCATAAATAGAATTATCTCTTAATGCAAAAACTTTACTATATTTATAAATTCTTAATATAATATATAGTGGTACCTCGATATACAAACTTAATTCATTCCTGGTCATGGTTTGTAACTTGAAAAGTTTGTATCTTGAAACCCAGTTTTCTGTTTCATCTGATGGGAAATCAATTAATCCATTCCCAGAAATTTGGAAATTTTGAAAACAATAAAAAAATATGCATTCATATACAATTATTATTATTTTTGAAATCTTGGTTTTATATGCTTTATGTGAAATTCATCTTAAACATTAAATAAATAAAAAAAATCAATCAATTTTCTTGCGACTGGTTTTGTGATTTGGTTTTTGATTTGTTATCATTAGTTGCTTCATTTTGTCTGTTAGGTTTTAACTTGTGTCGAGAGTTAAAAATTAGTTAATAAAGAATTTGATATAATTAGTAATTATTATGTAGATCTTTAATATTATCAAGAATAAATGGTCTTTATCATATTAAAAGTTATATATGCATATTTCAAAAAATAACTGAGGTATTTTTATATAATAGTTATAGAAAATATTTTACAAATATAATATTAAAAAACATCATGGTTCATATCTCGATATTAAGTTCATATCCCAAAATAGAATACGAAAAAGTTTGTATCTCGAAAAGTTTGTTATGATTGAAATACAATTGAAAAGTTTGTATATTGGATGGTTCATAAATCAAAGTCACTGTATTCTTTTTCTAAATACTTCTTATAAATATATTTCCATATGATTCATATTAACACTTTAAGTAACAAAAAGATAATATAACTTCTTTTTCTAGCATTTAGGTAGGATACAAAAACCTTTATTATTATGTAGTCACAGAAATGTTTCGATCTATTCGACCCTCATCAGCTGTACATATGCTGCATGTAAAATTTAATAGCATTTAAGAATTAAACAGAAAATCAAATAGAATAACGCGAGTTTTATAAATTTGATTCTAATTTCTGTGACTACATAATAATAAAGCATTTTGTATCCTACCTGTGTGCTAGAAAAAGAAATTATGTCATTTAGAAGGTAGTGTAATTTCAGACATTAGTAATTTAAAAATTGTATCAATTGATGGATTTTAATACAGTATACAGATGGTCTATCATTTATGCTCCTAGAAGCATTATACAAGTTAAATGTATGTTGATTGTTTGCAAGTGCTTTATGGGCCAGGAATTTATAAAATTTTACATAATTATTATGAGAGAGAACATATATATTTTAATTTTTAACTGAATGTTTATAATTTAATTTATGCTTTGTTTGATTATGGAATATCTATGTATAAAATATAATAAATGAAAATGGATTTTATTCATGAAATACAGCATTTTCTTTCCAACTTTGAATTTTAGCAGAATGTTAATCAAAAAACAAACTTACTTCAGCAGTACGAGGAACTTGATAATGAAAGATATGCTCAATGCCAACAATATCTAATCCTCTAGCAGCTACATCTGTGGCCAACAAAATACTGTTTTCTTTGGCAGCAAAACGATCCAGATTTTTTAATCTCTGCCGCTGGTGCATCGAAGCATGGAGAGGTAGAGGATCATAACCTAGTAATGTTAATATACTTCTCAATCTTCTAACACAATCAATACTATTGCAAAATATCAATGTTCTTCCAGGATATAAAAGAAGGAAATAATACAAATATAAATCCTACAAGAAATATTTTTAGAATGAGATATAATATCAGTAAATCAAATTAAACAGTACTAAACAGAAAATAAATTTACTTTTTCATCTAGTCTGCAGTGTATTCTTGTTTCAGTTAAAGTTTCAACAGTTCCTAGTTTTCGGCTTAAATCTATTATTTTGTGTTTATCTCTTATTCCAATAATTCCTATTAAATCCTCTAAAAACACAATAAAAAACATAAAAAACATTTAAATATTAAAAAAACTATAGTGTTTATTTTTTTTTAATTTATTTTTATTTATTATTTTAAATAATTGTTATATGTACTATTTTCTTCAACTTGCAATGTACAGTTATTACAGAAACAGAAGATTTATTTTTCTATGAATATCTGCTAAAATTAAATCTGTTCTTGTAAATAAGATCCATAAAATGAAAAATCATTATTGTTTTTAATAAACGATGCAATCATCCCATTTATCTTAATTATCTACTTTATATTATATAAACTTAACTATACAGCTAGTTCTCGACTTACGACCTATGCGACTTACGACCATTCGACTTTA
>WUQG02406132.1:0-16843 GCA_011317285.2 Androctonus mauritanicus | reverse complement strand
TGTTATTTTCCTCTATTTTTTGCTGGAACCGGAGAAAAAGAATGTTAGATCGAGGAAAACGTTAGATCGAAGTTTTACTCTATGTGAAATAATATTGAATTTCTGATATTTGATGCATTTTCTTCACTAGAGTTATATAAATGTAAAAATATTTTGCAATATAAAATATACAATATTTATTTTGGATGGGATAAAGCACAATCACGTAATGGAAAATTTTTGCATTCAACAGTTTTCCATTTTCATATTTTCGCCGTTTTGTATTTTCTTTGCTTACCTTCTTTTATCGTAACTTGGGAAATTCTAATTTAAAAAATATATATATAAAAAATAATGCAGGAAGTTATGGTACGTTTACGATCAGAGTAAGTTATATCTTTCTTCTTTATTATAGAAAAATAAGAAATTCCATTATTAAAATAACGAGTAAGAAATAAATTTTAAGATGAAAAACATTATATCCGAATTTTTTTTTTCTTTGTAAGATGCTGGGAAAAGAGGAAGGAAACGTTTTATTTATTCATAGGAAAACGAAAACATATATAAAATAGTGTTTCGTTCAGATCAAGACGGAAAATCGTAGTACTGGAGAGCGTTGAGCGTGAAATATATTTGTATAGATGCGTGAATGAAATATTGTAAAGGATACGAGATAATTCTTACAAAAGCATCGAAATATAAATTTCATTTCTCGATTATAATAAAATTTATCAAGCATACGGTTGAATTAGAATAACGATGAGCATATGAATTAATCAAAGATAATTTTTTAATTTAAATTACAACATTAAATATCACTAATGAAATTTGAAATTTGATGCAAATCACATATATAAAGTGTTTAGAAGCATATGGGGATATACGAAAGGGAAATGATTACTTCAGGGAAAAAAAAATGAAAATATAGAATAAAATTATTGTGTTTACCTTTCTGATTTAGAAGAAAATGCACTAAAATATTTTCGGAAAATACCGATAGGCAACAATGATAAAAAAATTTTGCATGCTAACAAAATTTTTACTAATGTTGAAAACTAAAAACAGAATTCTAATTACTTTATTAAGTAGAAAGAGTCAAAATAGCAGAATGAATGAACAAAGCTTGTTTAAGTATAGTAATGCAAAATTAAATATAGGAGACAGAAGTAATTTATACTCAAAATGAGCATTATACCGTTGGATACGGTGACGATATAATGTTCATTTACACATGTATTCATGTACAATGTAACGTGAAGCATAAATTTTCAACATCATTTATTATTTCAACATTGTAATTTATCAAACAGAACTTTTTTCATTCTTTAAACACATTTCCTTATCATTCTACTCATTAAAAATTTTATTGTCTGAATTTTGACATTGTTTTGCATGTTTTCATTACATTTCATGTTATTCAACATTCTCTATATTATTATCAATTTTCGAAACAGATTTTTCATACGTTTAGTCACTTGTTACATATGTTTTCCTGAAATGACGAAAGAAACCTTCATCAATATTTTCTCGAAAAATTTTTTCTACATTTTCATCTTATATTTTTTTACTTTATACTCTGAGCATTCTGTATGTTCTAACAAACATCGCTATTCGACAAACGTATCAAAAATTATTGAAAAATTAATAAACAGCTCATTCGTTTCTGTTATAGAAAGAATTTAATCTATATTGAAAAATTCACTTTATTCAGATCTCTTTTATGGATAATAAACGAATTAATTATTATTTTTTTTATTGTATATCAGAATTATCATTCTTCTTTCAGGTCAGTCAGACTTTTAATACAAAACTTTTCCTTCCAAGAAAAACGGTAAATAAAATACAGATGCGTTAAAAGAGCTGGCTTCCAGTATATATATATATGACTTTCAGCGTGAGATAAAAATATCGATCAGTATTCTTGCAATGACAGATAGCAGTTGATAACTAATAGTAACTATTTTCAAGAAGTTCCGGAGGGATGGACGATCTGAAATCTCGCTAATGCGTTTTCACAGCATGAGCTGAAAAGTAGTAAAACTTACAAAGTTTCCTTGACAAAAGTTACAGTATTAGAATAACGAATTCATTTATTCAGTAGAAAGTATAACTTCGAGTTTTCTTAGTTTCATCCAGTAAAATTAACGCTATTTAAATTCATTTCAAAATCGATCCTCCCTCTTTTCCTCCCTCCCTAGAAAATCAGCGATTCGTGATCCAACTTTTAAATTTAATTTTGTTTCCTCTACAGTTTTTGTTCAGAAGAACTTTTGTATCAAATTATGAAAAAGTGTTTTTAAGAATACGTAATGTAGTTGTTTAAAATAAATTTTAATAATAAATTTACTCAATTTTAACCAAAATATCATTAGTAACTCGATACTTAAAAGAAGAAAAAAAATCTCTTAATAAAATTATACAACAATAACGCAATTTTAGTGAAATATTAATATAGATAATAATAATAATAATAATGAAAATAAATATTTAAACATCAGCATGATAAGGTTTAGAATAAAGTTTAACACAATTAATGATGACAAAGCACAAATAAAAAAATAATAATATTTAATGCGTGAGTTATAATATTAAATTACATTAAGAATAAATCTCAAGAATATGTAGTTTAGAGTATATACTCTTATTTAGATTGAATTAAAATAGAATCATAATTTAAATATTTGTTTTTTTAATTTAATTTATTGTTTAGTTTAACGTCTTACATTATAAAACTATCAGGTTTTATTTAAAAATTTGTTTCTAAATATTCAAAAGAGAAAATAATAAGAATCATGACACTTATTGAAATGCTAACATACTGTAAACCTTTAAAATTTGATAATCGTCAACTTTCATAATTTATAATTTAAGATTATTTTTACTAGAAAAACATAATCTTATGTATAGAATAAAATAACTAGTGATGTTGCGTGGTGAGTTATCTTTACAATTTTAATATTTTTTTTATCATATAATAAAATATCTATTATATGTTATAGTATGTTCAATAAATGTTGCATGTGCCAATTGTTGATATTTTATTGTTTTAAACGATGAATGGAGAGTAAAAATATAAAATTTTTTGATTCTTTTTTTGTTTGATTCTCACCAAAGATTACCCAACAAGTAACTATAATGGCATCTGAAAATTATAACATAGACATAGATATATCTTCTATATGTCTTTGTTAACATATGCTTGCAAGTCTGCCGCTCTTATTAGCCTATAATGATATGCTTCTGACAAACAGTACTTGAAAAAAGTCATAATTTTTCGTCAAAATGTTAAGAATATTTAAAGTAAAATATTCATATTATATGCTATCATTTAACACATTTTCAACCAGAACACAATCAAATTTTGAATGAACATTGTTTCGTTTTAGATATAAAATTCAATAATTAACAATTTTGCTATAATAATTAATGACTTATGTCTTAATATGGATATGTTACGGGTGATGTGGGAAATCCGGTTAATGTTGAGATTAACCGGAAGATGTCAACATTATCCAAGTAAAATGGATAAAGACAGGAATAGAAATTAATCTGTCTCGTTTTCATCCTTATCCGGATAATTTCGACATTAATCAATAAGAACTGGATAACATTGAAGACTATTTGCCAAAAGCAAGCATACAACAACTGCAATAAAATGAAAATTTCTGAACTGAAATGCAAAAATAATAAAACAGTAAAATTTATCGTATATATAAAAAAATAATATAGTATGATCAAAAACTCTACGGTAAAACTTCAGGGAATGATAGAAAGAGACAAGAGAAGCACTTTTTGTCCTCATAATATACCCTCTCCGAAGCATAGATTCTGAGCTTCGCGCCTTAGAAGTTTGACTCCAAGCAATCCCTGTCGGCCGAATTGTGCTTCATCTCTGTTACGCTAAAAAACTTAACGGAGATGAAACACAATTCGGCCGAAGACGCTGATTTTCTGGGAACAGTTTTCTTCACAGACGAGGCATGTTTTACTCGGGAACGATGCTTGACTAGCCACAACAAGCATGTGTGGTTGTTATGGCTAGTCAAGCATCTTCAGGGGAAATCCTTGACTAGCCACAACCATGTATGGTTGTTGAGGCTAGTCAAAGATTTCCCCTGAAGAAAATCCTTGAGTGCGACTTCCTCGTAGCTCTCAACAACGGATCCACATTAATATTTGGGCCGGAATTCTTGGCCCAAATATTAATGCGGATCCATATGATCGGTCCATATGTAATGCCTCCTCACCTAAATTCTCGAATCTACTGTATGCATCTCATCTCGCCTAATCTCGATCGTCTATACAGACACACAGCCACGAGTCCAACAAACAAAAATTGCCCATGTGCAATTATTTCTTCAAATTTCGAAAGTGACATTATCCAAGAGCGGATGGATAATGTCACATTCGAAATTTATGGTGGAATCTAGTTTAATACTATAGAATGTATTAAACTAGATTCTAATCATTAATAGTTTAATTATACATTTTATAGGTATCGCTAACGAATATCATATTTTCGCGTCGACTAATGACATTCATATAATTCTAAGCATCAGGAAATATATAAAATTTCTGACATTTATCGATATTAAATGGATCCAGCATCGATGAACATTCTTTCAGGCATTTCATTCTTATAATCAAATCTAATTTATGTCATCGAAATTCACTTTTTGAGAGAAATAAAACGAAAATTTCTATTATATTAAAACTATAGCAATTAGTAAATTTTTAAAATTAATTGAATTGTTTAAATGTTTCTTTTAGTTATATTCAACAATTTTATATCTATAAACGGATTTAATTTATTTTTATTAACATCAGAGAAGTTTTTTTTATTAACTTTTATCTACTCGAATACTTAAACAATAAGCGTTTTGATAAATTAATTAATTAAAGTTACCTTAGACAAACAAAAAGAAATCAAGAGGAACGGCAGTGACTCTAAGTCAAGTGGAGTAGCCATTGATTGCCACTTATTACAAGAATCATTAATGGTCGAAATTCAACTCTCTATAACTTTCGTTCCAAGTTAAATATTATTAAGCCATGATTTATATTAATGAAAGTATTTTGCTGTTTTTGGCATTTCAAATTCAAATAATAAAATATTCTATAACAGTTTGAAAATAAAGAAAATCGACAAAAAGCATCGGTTTTCTTCTTTTACTCTTTCTCCTGTTACAGTTCAACTGTTGTTCATCTTATTTAGAATATATATAGAGATCTTAGATTATTTAAAGTGTTCTGAAAATTTCGTCCCATTCAAACCAAAATAAAGAGAGAGGGGTGCTCTTTCTATAGTTACATTTCTATAAAATTCTCATGGTTCAATAAATTTTGATTTTAGATTTTTCTAAATTCTAAATTGTTAGTTTTTATGTAAACTTCAGCCCAACTAAGATATTAAGTTTTGTAGAGGCTCCTTTTTATAGAAATGTTTCCATAGATCGCATCACTTTATTAATTTCGTTCATATTTGTAACATATAGATAAAATACTTTTTTATACTAAGCTATATAAAATTCACTTAAAATTTAAATTTGTTAGAAATAAATAGAGAATTTAATTGGTTATATTAACAACGTTATGAAATTGTCCCCACTTTTAAATTTTATTTTATTTTTATTCTTTTGCACTCGTTTGCATATCGTTAATTATTTTTGCATTTTTAATATTCAATATTTTCCATTGAATCCTAAACGTTTTAGGGTCCAAAGTCAAAACACATTTGGTAGCTAGTCTATATTTTATAAAATGCAAAAAATACCAATAAAGTGCAAAAGAAATTTCAAAATTAAAAAGTATGGGGGTTAGTGTGACGTTGGCCAACTATATTATTTTGGTTTTGGAATCTCAATTGTGAAAGTACAAAAGGTGCTAACGAGATGCAAACACAATAAAAAAAATTTAAAATTATAGAGTGGGACCAAATAAATCTCTTTGAGAAATCTCTTTCTTTAGCAGACCTTTATTGGAGAAGTTTTCTCTAGAGACTGTTTTCATCTAAAAAAATAAATGATGTCTATTCAAAAATCTATAGGCCTATATATAAAATGCAATGTCTGTATCTGTTCTGCATAGGCTCCCGTATTATTTGACTCCTCAGTGCCAAACTTTGCCTATAGACTTCCCGGAGCCCTGTGGATAACAAACGCTACCCAGGATCGAGATCGTCCAAGGGGGTCATTTAAATCCTCTAGAGTGATGTTCGAATTCTGAATGACTTCATAGCTATACTAGCGTTGTTACGTCTCTGACCTTATCAGAGATGTAACAATGTATGACGTCATAAAGCATTTCATAGAATTTTTTCAATATGACCTCACGTATATTATATATATCACAATGTCGACGCTACGATGTCATAGTGATATTATATGCTGACTAAATCAACTGAGCTCATTTTATTGCATAATTAAAATATATTAATTGACATGCTTATAAAATGCTGTCACAAATTAAAATTTAATTTAATTTACGTATTTTTTATTCGTTTTATAATTAAAAGAAATTTAATAATTCTTATAAAAAAAATTTAATATAATCTTAGTAGGAAAACTGTATAAAATGTGTAGTTAGTATTATCTAATTATAAATTAAAATGTCAACATGAAATTTTACTCAATTGAATAAAATTTTATTGTAAACTAAATGTAAATAATTTTAAAATATAATTAAAACGACAAAAATATTTTTTTATCTGTTTTTATATTCGTTACTTTATTATTTTCATTTGTATCCATAGTTCTTTAAGTTGTGTGAGATAATTGAAAACAAATACAATACTTGAAAAATAAATAAACTGGAATATTGCCTTTAATCAGCAAATAAATACAGGGTGAGCACAAAAATATTCCCATATTTAAAAATGTAAAAAAAAATAAAATAAAATTAACATGAATACCTTGATAAAATTGATATTTACGATTGAGTGAACTCAAGAATTTTCATTTCTTTTAAGAATCGCTAGGCATGATTTTGACAGCTAAAACTAAATTTTACCCTTTCAAACTTTGGAATGTTTTTGTGCTCAGGCAGTACATTCGAAATTTTCTTTTGCAAATTATAAAATGTAAATAAAAGCGAATTATTTTTAAATATGATAATTTAAGCATTAATTATCGTTTATGCATTAAGAAATAATTATTAATTTAAATATTAGCTTTTCAGTTTAATTAAAATATGGTGACTGATTTATTCGAATCTTATGATTTTTTTTCTTTCTTCGTTAGTCGAATTTCTTCTGCATTCATTAAGATATATTAAATTTATAATCTTAAATAAATATAAAAATTTGTTGTTATAATTAATTATGATATCATACGAGCGTTGTAAAATGACTAATTCACTAATTGATATTTATAAACGACCAGATTTATTCAAAATCAAAACTGTAGATTTATAAAACGATTATATACAGGGTGTCCCAAAAAAATGTACTCACTCTTTATCGACCCATCACTCCCTACTTCCATCGTGATCCCCTATCTCGATGCAGTACATCCAGATAGAAGGATTGGACGAAGAGATGTTGTTGAACTCCCTACATGCTCCCCAGATCTTATACTAATAGATGTATTTTTGTGGGGATACCTCAAGGATAAGGTTTAAGCCGCGAACGTTGCTAAAATCGTTAATCTGAAAGATGAAATTCGAGGACAATACCTCGCAATTCCAAATGATATGTTAAGCGATGTTGTCGCATCCATTGGTCAATGTTATCAATTTTGTTTGGAAAATGGTGGAAATCAATTTGAATATGTGTAACGACTTGCGGAAAAGACTGATCTACTCAAGAAATCATTACCTTTTATTCATTTTTCCCATTAGACTTGTAAATATGTCAATAAATACCTTGATCAAAGTTAAATATATGTTTAATATCCATTTAAAGTGTGAGTACATTTTTTTTTTTTTTTTTGACACTTTGTAGATAAATGACCCGATGATTTAGTCCAGGATTATTAAAAAGTAAGCTTGCTTTAGTTTAAAATGATAAAATCATATCAAAATATTAATTTATAGTTGAAAATCTCTGAAAGTAGAAAACTTATTAAAATCCTAACTAATAGCTTAAATAATATTTAATTGAATGAGATATTTTACAAAGAAATTTTATTTAATATTAAAACTGATATACATTTAATGTTCAGAAAAAAATTATTTTTGCTATTATATTATTTTTTTTTAATTAATGGATGTTTTAATATTGAATTTGCCTCATTTACAATGAATTAATTTATAATATTCAAACTAATATATAAGTAAAATATGCCATCTTGTAGGCTAAAAATTGGCATCGTTATAGTTGCTGTTAGGAATCTTAACACAAATTTGAAGAGTTTTTAAAAAAGTATTGTGAAATGGAAATAATTTTTTCAAAAATTGACACCATGAAAACAAAAATATACTGTATTTAATATCTATTTAATTTTTTTTATGGTTAAGTTTCAGAAATTGCCACTAGTTTTACTTTTATTCACATTACAAACGATTGCAAGTATTCCTCTACTTGCGAATTTTGGTACGTACAGAAACGGTATGCGATTTTTGCAAAAATACAAAAATGATCATAGCGAATTATTTTATTACCAAATGTACAGTTATACTCTGACTTATGACTCCTCAACTTATGGCGCTTCAACTTACATACATTTTGAATTGCCATCGCTCCCCAAAGTTTCAGAGTTCATTTTGGAGTTACGGCTCTTTAACAACATATTTTTTGAAAAAAACAGAATGCTTACCTTTTCAAAATAAGGCCTATAGTATTTATTTTAGTTATAAATGCTTCATTTATGTTACTTATGTATATACTGTACATGTGGTAATACATGCATGCATTGATAAGTGAAAAAAGACAAGAACTTATGGACAATTTCAAGTTATGGCATCAGTCTAGAATCTAGATTAAAGGACTAGACGACATAATTCTGGGGTGTCTGTATTGCTAAACTACATAGTTATTTTACATGTTAACGTAATATTTCAAGGTGGTGGAGTTAAATTCTCTTTATAATTGGACATTTATCTTATAGAATCAAAATACGTAAAACTACCATTGTTCAATAAATAATACATTGGGCGTAACAATATATACTGTGTAACGCATTATATTCATAACTAGAGATATCAATAGTAAGTAGTTCATATTATAAACAATAATATAATGTATAACTATATTTTTCGGATCATTTAGGAATGTTTTATTATATGAGTAGATTTTCTAAAACTTCAATTTGATTGTCCTTCTACAAATGAAAGATTCAGTGAGAACTCTGAGTGCGGAACCAAAGACTGCAATGGTGGAGCATCTGTAAAGTCATATTCTTATACTGTAATTTTATGTGTTTTTTTAATCTTTAATTATTAAATGATATGTATATCTTTAGGAATTTCAACCTTAATTTAATGTTTTTTGCAGTTCCATAAATACAGTTCATTAGGAGGATATTTGTCTGCTTCTATAGACTAGAAAAATATCCTTTGAATATTGCTGATTAAATGATTATGATTTATAAACATATCGAAATTCTTAATTTATCTTATTGCTATTTTTGTTTAAAAATAAAATTATTTCTGAATATTCTGAAAACTAATTTTAAAAAAAATCATTTAAATCTTTTTATAGATTAAAATGAAAAAATATCCAATAAAGTAATTTGAAAAATCAAATTAAAGTATATTTATCAGATAATATTAAATTAAAAATAAATCAAATAAATATGAAACCTTAGCTATTTCTTTCTATTTATTTTCGCAGCAAGAAAAACATTTTACAATTTAATTTATTGTAGAATCAAGTTCATAGATAGTTGCAAATGATACGAGTGTAATTCTCATCTTTGAATCAATATAGCATGTAAAAGCCATGTAAAATAACGAAGATGTCTCCATCTTCATATATAGAAAGCATTACTAATTTTATTTATATGCTGAATAAAGGAAAGATCGTTTAGCAACTACGCATCAAGATCACTAATACAAATATAGAACTAAAAAAATTTAAGAATTTTTGCTTGAGAAAATTAATTTGCGGAATTAACATCAAAATCCCATTTTTTTAAATGTGGTTCAAATATCAATTAAACACTCGTAATATTTTTATGGAAAGCGATTTTATTCTTCATCGATGTATAAATTTTCGAAAAATAAAATCGCTAAATAAAATATTACAATTAATTATGTATGGTGCTTTGATAAATATTTCTTGAAAAAACTGACTTAAAAAATATTTATTGTTTATTTTAATGAAAGTACATATTTTATATTTATTTATAATTCAATTTGCCATACATTATACAATATTTTATATGTAAAGTATGAGATTTTAAGTAATATGTAGAATAATAAAAATTTGTAACTCGATATTTTATTATGTGTGATAAATGCGAGATACTTGTTTAAAGCTGTCAAGATGCATTTAGTAATTAAATACATTACAGTATACTGCATATTTCACAATTTCTTAAGATTTATTATAATAAACTGCCAATAAATAATTGTATTTTAATAATTAACAGAATATTTTTAGAGAGAATTCAAAAATGTATGAAGGCATGAATGGTATAGTCATGAGTATCTTGTATCAAAATATACGAGTTAGCCTGGTCGGCCATTTTATAGCGAAGTAGTATTGTTTTATTTGTATTGTATACTATGTGGTATAGTCTATATAGAAATTGCGATACGTTTCCTTTTATCCCATAGAGGAATTTTCTCATCTACAATAACTCTGAAATGTGCTGATGTTTGACTCAGCTCAATACTTTTTCGTTTATTCGTTCTTCATTTTTTTCCGTCTCAATCGATCTCAGATCCTATGAGACCTGAAAACTTCTCTCTAGTGACCTGCAACAATTTTTTCTGGCAGGAACTATTCCTCCCTTTCTTCACATTTTCCTTTAATCTCATTTACTCATTCTTTTCTTTTCAAAAGTTTAAATTTTTGAAAAGATTTAACTTTTGAAACAGCTCTCTATTCCTGTCATATTCACATTATTTTATACCACTGAATGAAAGATAAAATTATAGTGAATATTCAGTTTTTATGCATTTTTTTCTATGTAAGAAAACATTCTTGAATCTTTATCTTTGCTTAAGTATCGATTATAAAAGTTATGACAGTAGCAATAATGTAGATGTTTGTTTAATATTTATGGTATGTTATTTAATCTTTTATATCAAAAAATGATACCATTAATGTTGCTTTTTATAAGGTAAAATTGCCTTTTTTGATAGCCAAGCCATTGATAAAACTGATAAATTTTGTAAATACAGACACCAAAATTATGTTTAGATAACTTTGTATTCATAAATCAAATAATAAACTAATTTTTATTCATTCTTACTCCAAGTATATTCAGTGCTGGCATCTAAAAATCTGAAAAAGTTTATAAAATTTTAGAAATTATCTCAACATTCCTAAAAAAAGAATTCTCGTGAAAATTTAATAAAGATTTTAAATTGATTTTTATATTATGTGAAAGCAAGCAAGAAAACTCGTACAGCACAATTGCTTTCTTACTTTCGAAAACAAAAATTTGTCTTTAAAAAATATAAAAATTCTAACATAATGTCCATATCTGAATTTGTCATTTTGTGCATCTTTCTCGTCATATCACTATAGTTAGTGGGAAAATATATTAAAAATAAAACCAACAATATGCAAGAAAACATAGATTTTTTACACAGTCTAAAAATCTATGTTTTCATCTATCTTTATAATAAAAAGTTAATTTGAATAATCAAGTTTATTCAAACTTGATTATTCAAATTAACTTTTTATTATTATATTTACTTTTGAATATTTTTGGATATAAACCGATAAGTTAACATACAAGCAATTCTTCAAATCATCGAATGTAGTTAAAAAGAAAATTACATGATGGTTGTAACGAAATCTTATAAGTCAGATGGGATTTCGTAACTTAAACATATTTTGGGTTTATTTAAAGATTAGAATGTTTAAAGATTTCCGTATCACTCGACAAACTGTTAGAAGCGAAAAATCGATACATTCGCCACACGTTAACATTGAAATTTAAGCTTAAAATCAACTTGTATCTTAATCTTATATGAAATAATATGGGCTTAAATCCCTTTAAAATTACATTAGACAATTTTCCTTGATTAATTATTTGTAAAAATTTCTATATTAATTTCAAAAATAAATGTGTTACATGATACTTGTCAAATTTATCAAAAAATTCTATAAACTGAAAGATTTAGTTATTTTTAGTGCTTACAATTAACGTAGGTCACACATAGAGAAAACTATTTATCTAATCAGCATTTATAATTATAAATAATTGCTGATTGGTAATAACAAATTCATAATAAAAACGTTATGCAAATAATAGTCATGGTGATGATCAATAAGTACCTCTAGAATAAATATGAAGATTAAAAATATACATTTGCTTTCTTGCATTGAACAATATAAATATTTAAAGATATTATTTAAATAATCCAGTTAAAACATACATTAACTAAAAATGATATACACAGTTTTTTTTAACATTAATTCCACACAAATTACGAAGTTTATCATATTACATTTAAATAATTGATCGAAGTACTTTACATCGTATACGATTCCCATCAGACAGACATCACAGATGTTATAACTTAACTTATATTTTTATGTTTAACAACTATTTTAAAATCTTAAACAATAAATTTTTGTTTACTTTAAAACTTTTTTGATAAATATAAACAAAAATAAAATTTTTCTTACATTTTGAAATGCATAATTTAAACTTCTCTCTCTCTCTCTATCTGTTTAAAAAATAATCAATTTATTATTGTTTAATTAAATATAGGATAAAGAGGCATTGTTAACGATGTTAACGACAACTGTATACATTCATAGCATTATATGGAAAAAAAGCAGTTAGATAACTCATATAAAAAGCATAAAAAGTCAATAAAAATGATATATTTTCCAATTTATTTTCACATAATTTATACGATAAACAAACAATAATGTCATTCAGGAAAAAATAATTTGATAAAAAATATGAAGAATATTTATTAAAATTAATAATAAAAAAACAGATGAATATAAATAAAATGTGATTAAAGTCATTAAACCGATAGAGGGAGAAACTTGAGTTACGTAACTGTTAATACGCCCACTATTTTTTAACTTACACCTTCAAGAAATAAGAATGTTTTTAAGTGTAAAGGTAAAGTATGAAAAGTTAGATTTAATATTTGAAAATTTTAATTAATTATTAATATATATATATATTAAATTGTAAGCATATAACTGATGTTAGTCTGATAGTAACCGTTTAAGACAGCATACAAAATATTTGTTCATTTAAAATGTTATACGATGTATTTATTACATTAATTTGTTTGGAACTTATGCTGCATTCTTCTTTATTTAATATATAGACTATCACATATAAATTTATTTTAATTTATGAAATTTTTTAATAAGTTTATCGATTTATATATTCGAAATGAATTTTCGGATATCAGATCAAAATTCAAATAATAATTTATTTATTGTTGAAAAAGTAAAATATGTTTTATTTTTTTGTATTTTTTAATTTGATTAAGAATCTTCCATTTTCATTTATGAGATATTTGTTTCCTATTACCGTTTTATTCTAAATAAATAGATGTTTCTGAATCTCGACTTTGATGAATTTTGTGTTTCTTTTTTTTAAGGTAACTTTTCAATAAACAAATTCTCATTTTCTTCTGGGTTTCTAAAATCTCTCAAAAATTAGATTTGGTTACATCCATTTATTGACGATTTAGATTATTAATAAATAAATTGATTTTCAGAGAAATTTGTTTCATAAATCACTGATAAAATGTACTTTTATTAAAGGTTATTGTATATGCTGCACTGCAATATGAGGTTTTAAAGCCTTCCACATTTTTTTATATTATATAAAGTAGAATTATATGGTTATTTATGAATGAATGTTCGGTTATTGATTATTATAAATGAAACGATACAGAGTGGAGAAACACTATCATGACTATATAACTTTGAATAACAACATTTGATGTTTCAAGCTCTTTTCTACCATTACATCTAAATTTTATTATGCTTTAAAAATCTGAAAACATTACATATTATCTTTTAATATTATGGAAATATTAACTGATAATACAATAATATTATCTGTTTAAAGTAAACGTATTATTTTGGTAATTTTTCCCTTAAATGTTATAGTTCTTTAGTTAATTATCATACGTAAACCCATAAAAGAACAAGCATGGAATATAACTTGAAATTAGATTATCTCATTGTGAATGATATAAATTTGGCCTATAATTGCTTAAAAATCCAAATTCTGTAATTTTTATTTAAAAAAAATTAAATTTTGTAAATAGAAAATATATAGATTATTAATTTTATTTATTCCAACTTCGAACGAAATATTTTTCTGTAAAATTTATTACGAAACCAGAATTCCAAATCTGTTTACTTTAATTAGAGTAATTTTCAACCAAAGATACTCATGAAGTACTTCTCAAAAAATATAAAAGATGAAAAAAAAAAAATCAGTATCAACAAAACTAATAGAAACAGGTAATATTCTTTAAATCAAACTTTTTTCTAATGAGAAAATAACTCATTTGAAAGTAATCTCGAAAGCAATAATGGCACTCTTTCTATCGATCAAATTTTATTTAATTCCACTTTGTACAGCAAAGAAGAAAAGAAAAATCAACCGTCATTATTATTCTATCCAAATCTTTATTGCTGTTTCTTCTCTCCTTTATAGTTAACATCTATTGCTTTTTTTATTTGTTTTTTTTTTGTGTATTCAAGTATATATTTTAATATGAGTTTCAGTTTCCAGTCAAATACGTCATATGATCTATCTGCAAGCAACTTTCTCTCAATTAAATCCTAGAAAAAATAATAAAGAAAAAAAAAAGAAATTATTATTAAAGCACAATTTAGTTTACGTTATAGACTTAACAGATAGAATAAAATTATTGAAGATTATATATTTGTTTCTATCGGGAAAAACACTTTTAACATAAACATTAAATGTCTAAAATTATTAATGTTAACAGATAAAATTTATACGAGTATTCTTCATAGAGTTATTTGTTATTAACGCTTTATTTTGCACTTGAATATCAGATTAACTGCAGATTACGAATCGATAGTTTAATATAATTTATTAATATATGAAAAAAAATCGATGCGGATTTAAAAGTGTCGCAGAAAGTTAGGAACTCGTTCTATATTTAGAATAAGAACTGTCAATAGAATTTATGAAATAAGTAAATTCTTTAATATATGTTTCATATAATCAAATATTCCTCGGGCCATTCTTTATTTCATTCTACAAATAAAATTTCGCGCTTAAGTTAATATTCAACGCTTTCTATTTTTTGATATAGAATTCAATATAGTTGTTTACTTTGCAAACACACGAGAGAATAGAAATTCGAAACCTTTAATTTGGAATGTGACAACTGAATTAAAAGATTTAATCTTCAGTGGGTAAGGATATCGATTTTCATGTGATGGTGGCTAACCATTGAAACTACTCTTGAGTATCTAGATGAAATAACAAACTTTCTGCGACTTTATGCCGGTATTATTTTACTCGAATGACAAAATGCCGATACAACATATTGGAACGTCTTTCTTTGTTGACATGTAGAGTCAAATTTATTCTTTTTCATTAAGATATTTGATATTTGTTTAGTTTAAAATTGGAATATATTATGTTGCATTCATAATATAATAATACAAAATTGTTCGATGTAATATATATATATATATATATATATTTTTAGTAACTAATTCGCATTTAATTAATGTAAATATTTTAACAGACATTTAACTACCTATTTTTATAAGTCGTACTAAGATAAAACCACTATAAGCTGCAACTTTATAGTAAGCTGATCTTAACTGTATCAAATTACAAAAACTTTTAAAGTACTGTATATTATGCAAAATAATAAAAAAAAGGATATGTACCAAACAAAAATAATTATTGTAGTTATCTCATTTGACTATATTAAAATTGTATAAACTACTGTATATTATTTTTAGAAAAAATTTTTAGGATTATTCAAATACTAGTAATCTGAATGGGATTGCCTGTATTGTGACGTAATAATGGGGTACGTCACAAAACACTATCAATGTATGGCCATCACTATATAGATAATAAACATAACTAAATATAAACGATATTTACTAATAAAAATCAAAATTATTGAATTTTATAAATTTTTCGTTGCTTAAATTTTTCCATTTATAGTTGTTATATTGAGAAATAAAACTATATTATGAGGAAAATAATGACATGTTTTATACCAAAGGAAACCAGTAAAAAATTGAACGAGAGTTGCATTGAGGATATGTAGCACTAAACATAACAGAAATCTTTTCAAATATCAAAAGTTACGATATTTTTTTTTATAAATTCCATCAAGGAAACTATAATTTCAATTTGAATATAAATTAAATTCCTTAATAAACTTAACATCGTTTTCATCTTATTTAATGCTGAGGTTAGCCATCAGATAAAGGATAGGTTCAACTCAATTTTAATGGTTCTGACTACCGTAACGGATTTCATAAAAATTAATCAGAAGTTATTAATGAGAAATCTGCGAAGTTTGAACTTTCTTCATTTTTTCCAAATGGTTGAAGATAAAGAGTTAATTGATGTACCGTTTCAATCATAAATAACTATTTGACCATTTTACTAACCGCCGTCTTCACCATCTCGAGTTATTGGTAGAGTTGACGAACTCGAAATCAAAATTAATCCAGTGTTGTTTGGCGAGTTATTCGATATTCGTATTCACCAACATTTCCAACTCTGTAGTTTTTGAACTAGAAGGTTATTTG
>WUQG02406121.1:0-16848 GCA_011317285.2 Androctonus mauritanicus | reverse complement strand
TTGATATTAGGGGGGAAAAAAGTTTTTTTTTAATTTCACCATAATCTTTATAGGAAAAAATGGTATAAAGATCTCTACTACAAAATCAAAATACTTCTCTACTGTCATTTTACCCTATAAAGATTATGGTGAAATGTTAATTTCACCATAATCTTTATAGGGTAAAATGATAGTAGAGAAGTGTGGAGCTAACATTCAAAAGAGACTTTGTCACTCAAATACAACTTTTGGGAATGATCAAAAAATGTCTCTCTCTCAAACTTTTTTGATTAAACAGTCAATTTTCGAAAACCATTATAACTAAGACAAACTTTGCTTTTGGATGATTAAACTCCGCAGAGATCATTGTATGAAGCACATAAATCGAAATCGGTATTTAACTCAAAATTTTCAATTTTTGGACAAAGTCTCTTTTGAATGGTAGCTCCTCAAGTATTTTGATTTTGTCAGTCATCTAGCCAAAGTGCTTAATTGGATTACTTTTTCAAGTAAATGTTCTGTTGTCTGAACTGAAAAAAAATTTATCTAAAATTCTCCATAATTTGTATGTAAAAGTGTAAATTAGACTGAGAGTTCGACTGCCTCCTGCAGCAGTACTTAATCTTAATAACCACCTAATGAAAATGTTTAAGTATTCTTTTTAAAGATTTTTCTTTTAATGTGATAAATTATAAAATACTTTTTTTACTCAAGTTTTTTATAATTTGAATAAAAACCATAAAAAAATAGTCGCAACTAAAACAATTTCTGAAGAAAATTTTCATTCAAGAACATCATCACAGAAATTATACGACAGGTTTATTTTAAAATTCCCTTTAACAATGAGAAAAGTTTACTTTGAATTTATCCGCAGTTTGAATAGAAGAAAGCATTAAAAAAAAAAAAGAAAACTGTATACCTCAGATGCCTCTAGCTGCGGCTTTTTATATTTATCAATCCAATGGCATTTACTTGAAACTTCTTTCTAACGAATTGGATCAGTTGATACTGCAAACTATAAAAGGTTTTTTTTTATACAAAAACATAATATAAAAAAATGATGAAATTTACTGTTAAAGCATTTTTAATATTGCATTTACTACTACAAGCCATTTAGTATAGTACAATCTGATAAAGCATATCAGATATTGGATTGTTAGTATAGTATAACATGTTTCAGTTCAGGAAACAAGGCAACGATAACATTACATTTGGAAAAATACAATATAAATTTCAATAAATTCTCAAAAAAATATATTTTTTTTATATCAGACATCACGAAATAACTGCTTTATTAATCATTTATGTAATAGTATATAATAAAGATCAACATATTTATATATAAAATATGTTTATCTCTATTATGGTAGATTATACGGCTCTTCTATAAATTTAATTTAATACAAAAATATATATAAATTATGTCATGTTTGTATGATATACGATACGTGACTAGATTCATATTGTAGATAGCGTATGATGTTATCAAATCTGTACATGGTTTTGATATGATAGCATGTTTGTGAGAAGAGTGCATAAAATGTTTTCTTTTGCTTAAGTTTATATGATAGCATCTTATTTTAACTTTTTAAATCGACTGAAAAAAAGAATATTTATCATTACCATAGAATTTGTTTTTATCAGAGACTGCATAAAGCGAAATTTCTATTCTTACTTTAAAACTTGCATATATAATAATATCGTCTCAGTCGAAAACTATATACAGTATATAATATTTAAATATTCTATTTTCCATTTTTTCGAGCGGTTCGAATGGAATAAATAGTTAGATAATCCATATTTATCGACTTCTTCCTTACAACGATATTTAGCATTATTCTGATAAGCAATTTATTTATTTATTTATTTATTTTTTGTTTCAAAATAATAAAAATCAAAGAGAGAGAACGAGAGAGTTAATAAAGAATATTAAATTATGCGCAATCAAAAAGAGAAGATTATATTTATTCTGTGAGAAATTTATGTAATTTATTTAATTAAATTCGAAAATCACAAAAATATGCTTTTAGTTTTATTGAAAAAAAAAAAAATCTCTCTTTCGCCTTTTGTGTTAATACCTTCACGGTATGGAGATAATGATATTTGTCTGATGAAAAATAGTATTACTGTTAGAATTTTTTCATTAAAAAAAATCAATATCAGCATTTTACTTACTCCAATATTTTTATTTTACCGAATCAGAATAGCATAAAATACAAGTTAAACATTTACGTCTTGATGAATTATATAGAACATGATTTAAAATATCGACATCTTGGCTTTTAAGAAATAAATCGATCTAGTTTTTTTTTTTTGCCAAGAATTTTGATGCATTCTAAAAAAAATTATAATTATTATTATAATTTAAATGAAATGTTCGAATTTCAAGAGTTTAGATTAATAAAATTTCATAATTTTGATAATTTTCGAAGCACGACTGTTCAAAGATAATTTTTCTGTAACTCGTATTATTCGATACTGCTGATAACTTACCTGAAATTCTAAAATCAGAAAAATAGCAGGAAAAAAAACGAAGAATGTATCGTCTAACAGATATATAATTAAAAATTACTTTGTTTATTTCAAACTTGCAAATCAAAAATTACAAATACGTTTATTAAATGTCATCATTCTATCAGAATATTTCTGAGAAATGTTTGAATTAGTTTTCAGCCATCTGTTTTGTCTCATGTCAAGTGTTGCTTATCCAATTAAGAAATTATCTCTTCAGTAAAGAGAATTCTCGTACTTCTGTTCCAAACTAGAAAGTACATGTTCAAATGCTTCTCATAAAATAAAAGGAATTAATTGTTTTCATCAACAAACAGATAGAAAACTGACGAAGTTGAGAATTAATTAATGGAAACGACACCTATAACTTCGTTAATTAAATGGATGCAGATATATATAATGTGGAAATTTTTTCTTTTTTTTTTTCAAATTCTATAGATAGTAAAGTGATTTACCCGCAAATGATGGTTTCATTACAATAACATTGCCGACCTAGATTAAAAAAAAAAAATTTTTTTTTTCTTTCTCTTCTCTTCTGAATTCGAGCAGACTAAGTTCAATTATATTCATGTTTATTCTGATTTATTTGAATTAAGCATTTGCATGATTTAATCTCTTGGCAGAACAACAAACTTTGCTATCGTTTAGAAAACTTTTCTAAATATTAAAAAATAAAATAAATTCTGTTAAGAATAAAGGAATGCGTTTTCAGAGTACATTAATTGCTGTTATTAAATTATTCGCTTTGATTCTTTATTAAATCGTTTTAAAAAATTTTTAAAAACTACAACACTTTTATTAAATTCTCTGAAGAATAATTAATTTCAGAAAAATCTGTAAGAAAGAAAGAAATCGCGCAAGTTACCAGAAAGATATCGATCATGTGATAGTTGAAAATCGTTTACTACCATTGTAACAATCATTAGTTAAACGACAGACTTGTTCTAATAGGCACAGAAATGATTTAAGCAACGTTCAATCCATCATCCAAAGTTGGACTATTAGTCTTTTCTAACGGAAGAAAATACTAACTTCATTAAATAAAACCTTTGCTCAATTTTCTACGTGATGAACACTTGGCCATTTGCAAACTAAAGAGATGGTCTGCCATACCCATAAATCATGCTGCTATATTTCAATTAACTTCACATACAGTAGTTTAAAGTTTATACCGAAATTTTGTTAAAAACTTAATTTTTCTTTGGCCAAATTTGATTCTGATAAATAAATGTTTTAAGATACTGCATTAAGTTACCGATAATCAATTTATTTAACCAGTCAACTGTTATAAAACTATTTTTAATTTTTTTTAACCGATTTTAAAATACTTCGTTAGAATATTTTTGTCATACTTCTCACATATCTTTAAAAGTTTTGCATGCAAAAATAAATAACTAAATATTCTCGCTATCAAAATTTGTTACGAAAATTGATATTTATTGAAAACAAAGATCATTCCTTTGGCAGATCAACAAACTTTAATTCGTGGAAGAAAAACCGAATTAAGAAATGATATCAAACTAATTGACAGAAGTATAACGTAACCATAGCTTGACAATCAATAAAATAATTGACCCGAATATCACTTTTGTTAATTCGTTAAGGTTTCGTTACGCTACAAGGACTTCAATGACACCTTTAAACTAATTTTCCTAGTAGATATTCTCTTGATATTTCAATTATGCATTGAAAACTATTTCTGCAATTTACAGTTCCAATAATTGATAACCAAAGTACACATAACAGTAAAATTATTGACAAAATTCATTTATAAACATTCTAATCACGATAGTGGATTACGGAAATTGATAACAGATACTTAATGCGTAACATTGTTAAAAATTAAGAATTTCTGTAAATTCGAACAAAGGATGCAAGCCAAATAACGTAAGATGGCTAAAAGAACCTCATTAATACGTATGTTAAATGTAATATCCGCATTCCTGATGTTGTAATGAAGTTTATTAATCAACTACATATTATACATTAATAGTTCTTCATCCAATTTTATTTATTTAAACATCAGGCGATGAGAAATATATTGCAAAAGGTAATTTATAAAGAAACTTTAATAGAGTTAGCTAACAGTTCGAGTAATATTCGATCATATATATAGCAGTTTCCAAAATCTTGAATGAAGTGTCAGTTATTTTTATCTAATTTTAGCAAAATTGGATTTGGTTGATAACTTTTAGTATACACTTGAGAATCAAATTTCATAAAAATTTGTCCATTGGGAGTCAAATTGTTTCGTGCGAGCTGGCAGACATTAAAGACGATCCTAATAATCTGATAAGATCTTTTCCAACTTTGTGAAAGCTCAGCTAAAAATGATTAGCATGTTAACTGGAAAAAAAAAAAAAAAAAGAATTCAGTGCCAAATTCTATCAAACATCGGTAAAATTTAGTTGTTACATTATCTATAAAAATTTTTTTATTTGTGTTTTTTTTATAATATTCTATGAGATCGATTGATCAAATTTCAGTTTTGTTCGAGAGATTCCGATTCCGGAATTAGTTCAAGAAGTAATAATGCGGTAATCATTTTAATAAATTCATTTGCGGATTCTCTAACGTAGAAACACCAATATGAGAGATTAAAATTAACATTTAATTAGATATTTTCATGACGATTAAATTTAAACATGATCTACATAAAGCGAAATTATCGATGCAAAACAAAACCCGACTTTACAAGATTGAAATTTATTTAAAAATTCAAAATGGCGAGATACAGCATCATGTTTTTATAGTTAACATATAAACAGAATTGGTTTTTTTTAAATTATATTTTAAAGTTAGCATGGTTACTTTCTAAATCATTTGTAAACCAAGTAGATTTATATTTTTGCGTTGTACTGAATAAATATAAAATGCTAAATATTTTCAGCACAATATCTTAATAATTAAGTAGAATAGAGCATGTCATCCAAAATATCTGGAGGATAATCTTTTATTGAATGATTTATAAGAAAAATAAAAATCAATCATTGATTATCTATCACGCAATAACATATTATTTTCCTAAGTAAAAGTCATTCTGAATACTCTAGTTTTCAAAGTTCAAAGGATGGTATACTTAATAATTCTCAATAACAGCTTCTGCATGATCTCATATCCTTCTAAAAATATCTTTACTAATTTATTATGAACCAATTTTAACTTTAACAAAAACAACTACATTCATAAACAATAATCAATTATTAAAATTTAATGCCAGAAAAACATGTCACTTCAAGATGATTCTTTAAGAGCTTTGTTCACTTAATTTAATTAACAATCTAACTAACGCTTTCAACTGATTATTGTTTGATAATCAAGAAATTTCGTAATATAATTTGTCAATGATATAATTTTATCTTCCAAAACAATTATGAAAACATCGTACAGTTGAATTAAAAATGTTTTCTGTAAATAGGCTACGACGTGTTCGATAACAATCGATAAAAAACAATCTTCTTTTTTTAGAAATTATATATCAGATCAAAGAAAACAACAGAAAACTTACAAACATTATCAAGAACCATTAATAACGGAGATTTGTTTCGTTCCATATCAATCATTAATCACTTCAAATCAAACTAAAACTCTGTAATATGTATTGTAGCGTATTTAGGCCAACTAAACTAAACAACATAAAATATACTAAAATAAATAAAAAAATTATACAAAATTAATTAATGATTTAAAATCATGTATTAATAGGATTTCCATATTTTACGTGCATTACGAAGCTGTAATGCAGTACAAACTTTCGTCACTTACTTAAAATTAAGAGAATAATTCTGAGCTAAACTATGATTTAAATTTGTTATAAATTATCTATTCGCCCACCTAAGTATTTCAAAAACTAATTACCTAGACAGATAAAATTCATGTAATCCAATCAATTATTTACAGTCTCAAAGGCTTTCTCTATACTATTTAAAATTTGGTTAATGACGTGTTACTAACTTAAATGATATAAACTGGAAAGAATGTCAAAAACTGTAATTATACAGAACGATATCACTCGAAATTAATCGGAAAAACAGAGAAAATATTGTTATTGTTAGAGTAGATACCTTTTCAAACTTTTACAGGTGAAAACTTACAAATTTCTTAGAAAATGATTAATGTTTTGCACGTTATTTACAAGTCGGACGTTAAAGAATAAAATTTTGCAATAATAAACTCTTAATATATTTTCAAATTTTCGTAGTTGGTAAGAGTTTTGAGACGTCTATATTTTGAAAACGTATTTTGAATTCATCCTTAGACAAAATAATATAAGGAACTCGTACAAACGAAAATATTAGAGTTGACATTTTAAAGTAATAACGAGAAGAACATCTGCAGTACTCGGTCAAGATTTAATTACTATCGTATGTATTTAATGTCCATTTAAAATTAAATAAATGGCACTCTTACACTGCAAAGATAGATTATGTCTCTTATTCCTGAAGTATAAAATAATCAGTGCAATTTATTTTGGTATATTTAGAAAATTATACAATTTTCAGAATTATGCAACTTGTCACAGTTTAACATCGTATCCTCGTAAAGTATTATAAATTTTTATTTAACTTAGAATTTTCGCTGTTTCGCATTTTGCAAATTTATTCGGATTTTTCTACATTCGGTACTGCAAAGTATCTTCTATCTGTTGTTGATTTTATTCATTTTTTACTCGTTTTCTGTGATATCAATACTGTATTTTTAACTAAAATAAACTTACTTCGCTATTTTTTGAAGAAAAGTAATGCTGTCTGTTCGCTACTAACTTTTGAACTAACTAGAATATTTTCATGGAATTTTATGTTCCAGTATTAAAGGAGAGTGATCTCGATATCATATATTCCACCGTAACAATTTAAAAATGGCAGGAGTTAATAAACTTTTATAAAAATTAACAAAGATGATCATACAAATTAATCCAGTACCTTCAATTATTTAAAGATACTGGACGATTTGAGAATTTTCTCTGATAAATTTTCAACTATTTGATTGACTTTTATAAAATTCAGTAAATTCGACAGATCATTAAAATCAACATTAAAGTAAGATTAATTATCTCTCCGTAACTTCATCCATTTAAAAATGAATTTCAAAACGTTCGGGTTTCTCCCTAATCCGAGCAATGTAACCTAAGTTTAGAACTATCAAATACAGTAGTCCAACGGTCAAGTTCTAGTTCAGATTGATGACAGTTTTAATCGCTCATCTTTAATCATTCCACAATGGCAGACATATTCGGAAAGTAAGCGATTAGCTTACCATATTTATATAATTATAGAAGTCAAACACAAATACCGTATTGCGTTATAAGTTTAACTGATTGCATTATAAAGAGTTTCATTTATTTTATCAAATTAGAAAAGTAACAATAATTCAATACTAACAATTTTTAATCGTTAGAAAATCGAATATTATAAAACATGACTGTTTTTGTTAGATCTGTTAATCAGATAAACAATTTTTTCGCTTATTAATATTGTATGAGAGATATAAAGAACAGGCGATAGATATAAAACAGAAAATAATGGCGAAGAAACATTTAGTCTCACTATATAGTGATAAATAAACAGTTGAGTAGAATAAATATGTATGATGTATACTGTATATATATATATACACCTATCAATATGCTGTATGATGAACAAGGATAACGGTTGCAAAAGTAACATGAATGCGTCAAATCAATATCAGTGACAGAAACTGATATATTCTATACATATATATATATATATAAAAATATATATATATACCAGACATTGAATATATTTGAAGTTTGCAGGGAGCATTGAATTGATGGGAGGAAAGTACAAGGCATCTTCTACTAAAATAGTTTTTTCTTATGTGAATAAGAAAATATATAAATATCGATTTGTGATACTAAGATATTCGAATTTTTCGATATATATTTTGATATTCAGTTTTGAAAAGTACTATTTTTTATTTAAATTTTACAATACGTATCAAGGATTATATATATATAAGTTTGTATAGGCCTATAGTTTTCCTAATATGATACTGATGCAGAATAAAACAATGTATGCATTGTAGAACATTTTTATATGATATGATTGTTGGATTAACAATCAAATTTTGACGTCACAAAACGTTTAATCAAGTGATTCTTGGTTGTCACTTCCATTCGATGTCTTTTTTTTCTTTTTTTTAGTTTTAAATTCTTTTTCTTCTTTTTTTTAATCGATTCTTCATATCAAATC
Organism: Androctonus mauritanicus; assembly: GCA_011317285.2. Classification (NCBI taxonomy): domain Eukaryota; kingdom Metazoa; phylum Arthropoda; class Arachnida; order Scorpiones; family Buthidae; genus Androctonus; species Androctonus mauritanicus. The sequence continues at coordinate 8,146 of WUQG02406121.1, read as the reverse complement.
TTATAGAGACACACTATAACCTTCATTCTTTCAATTAAACTGAAAGTCTGATTTATTTTTAGTAATCTGGTTAAAATATTCAGCAGAGTAATGCGATTCCCAATATCTCTTTTTGCGACGTTAGTCTATTTTTAGCTAAACTGTAATATTTTTTTTTCTTTTCTGTTTAACAAATTGGCAGTTTTAAATAATGCAATATCATTATTATTTTTGAGTGTGAGGTATCGTTGACAGTTTAAAGTTCCATTGAGTAAACTACTATAGAGTTAATTATGCACGAAAAGTTAATGAAAATAAACACGAGAAATTAGAAATAAAATATGAGACAAACATGTTTACAAATATCGACAGTACAAATTACAAAGAGTAATTTATTAATATTCTAATTAAAATATGAAAAATTGATAATTTGATAACTTCATACGAGTGTAATATTATCAATTCCTTCTATTAATATTGTTCAAAAATAAAATTTAAATCAGAAAATTATATTTAAAAATTTTTGAAAATATTATGTTTACGGAGAAGAATCAGATATAATTTTTGTTTAAATGGTTCATAAGATAAATTGGTTGTTTTGTTTAAAAACAGTTTAGTTCATAGAAAATGTTTCTGAAGCTGGTAACTTCATTAGCTCTATCTTATCTTTCAGACATATGCCCAGATCGGATAAGATAGAGCAACATAAATTGAAATTAATCTGTATTGTATTAACGTCGATTGTAAATTGAAAATGAGCTACATCAGTACAATTCAACAACATACAGTTGGAATTATAGAAAAGTATTTCATGTTTTAATGTAAATTACTAAAAAGTTATACAAGAATATATGAAATTTTTGTCAAGAGAAGCAAACCAAAGATTAAGAGAGTTGCAAAGATATTTGTTGGGATATCCATGGCATTGAGGCAGATGTTTGTTTATCAATGAATTGTTGAATCGACGCTTCCAAAAAAAAAAAAAAAAAATTCCAGCTGTTGTGAAGATTGAAGGTAAATCTAAAAAAAACTTAATCAAAGTTTATAGATTGCAATCATTTTATACAAAAGTATTGAGTTCAAAAATATTTTATTGAATATACAGAAAGTTTTTTTTTTTTTAATTTGTATAAAAACAGCACAATAATAAGACTTTATATTATAATTAAAAATAGGTTAATTAAAAAATAAATAAGCATAATATTGAGAATCTTTTTTTTAATTTTAATTAATTGTGATTGAATTTTATACGAATTGTTATATGTATGAACTGTTTTTTTAATGCATACATGAAGTTCGATTATCTGGTCAGAAACATTTCTGAAATGACTATTTTTCCAAAATACAATAAAATGCCATTAGTTCTTTCTCCCTTAATCCAGATATTGCTCTTTTGGAACAAAAATTACGTCAACAATTGAACAAACTCCTCGATTTCAGTTAATATTTCATGCTATTCGTTCTAATTATTATACAGTTCTTAAATGCAGGTTGACATTCAAAAATCCGGCAACCGAAAATCCGGATTCTTCAGTATTCCGGCATGAATTTCAGGAGCGTATCTTCAAATTTCCCCACACTTTTTTCAATTAAAATTCTGAGGATCTCTTTTGTTCAGTTTTACACGCATTAAAATTCTGTAGAACCATCTGTACTGTATTTTATTTAGTTGGTGAACAATAAAATTTCGTTTTCTTTTTACTTAGTGCTTATTTTTTTTTCCTTTAAAAGACTGTAAATGTAATAGTTTCTATTAAATATATACAGCGCATCTAAACCTCCAATTATCCGGCATATTCAAAAATCCGTCACTCCTCAGGTCCCGAGCTTGCCGGATTTTTGAATGTTTACCTGTATAAAATTTAGACATATTTACTTGAAGATTAACACCAATAAATTTGTTTCTAAATCGTTATCTTAAACAATGCTCACGAATGAAAGGGCGTAATCCGAATTTATGATCAGATATCTGTTGTTTTTTCTATATCGTATACAGTATTGAATGTCACAAAAATTTAATTGTTAATAAATTATCGCTTTATTACATTAAAAAAAACCATACGAAAGTTGTTTTCAGCAGTTAATTTTAGCTATGATAATAATTTAAAAAATTTAATAATTCGAAATAATTTCTTTTGAATTATCCAACTTTCACTACTGTATATAGTATAGAACAATTACAACTTTCACTACACATCACTTTAACAATAAGCTCTATTATTATTATTATTTTAATACAGTTTTATTAAGCGAAATCGCATAACGTCATCGTTTCTCATTAAATCACGCATTTAAAAATAGATAAAAATAAAAATTTCGTTTTGATTGGATAACTATTGAATACGAATATTTTGATTAACTAACAAATAGTTCAAAAAACGAATGAAAAAATTTTGGAGACGCCGAGTATCGATCTCGGTACCTCTCGCATGCAAAGCGAGCGCTCTACCATCTGAGCTACGCCCCCACTTATACTTTGTTCTCATTTAACGCGTACTAATAGTTTCTTTCGTGAAAATTGAAATTGTTTTCGGTTTAATCTGATTAAAATGAAAACAATTCACATATCGTATGAATATATCTCATTTCATATAATACAGTTTTAATTATTCAGTTTAAACGTCTACGTAAAAATGAACGGAATAAAAACAAATAAAAAAAATTAAAAACAAAATATTTATTTAAATTCTTTCTTTACAAGATCCGTTCTGAATGATAGAATATTTAATTTTATTCAAATATAAAATAAATAACACGAAATTATATATATATATAAGTTTTCGGAGTTTCGTAATATAACATACAGTAATTAAAAGCGCATATTTTTAAAATTTTGATTGCGTCAGATTTTGATTGATTATAAAATTAAATTCACAAATTCAAATATTTTCATAGTTAATATGTAAAAAAAATGTTTTCAATTATTCGGTGTGTATTTTATATTCGAAGATTTAAGCATTTCTTGGACGTATATCATAAAGTGCAAACTAAGCATTCAGCAATGATACGCGATTTTTAAAATACCGTTATTTCTTCTCGATTAATATATACAGTATATAATTTATACTAATAAAATTTTAAGTGTTTAAGTAAGAGATGAAGTACTGTACAGTACAATGTTCCATTTTAAGTATACATGCTTATCGCGATCGGATTATCGCGACATAATCATAGACTGAGCGCATTATCGGGTGAGTTAATAGGCTATAATTATTTGCTTTAATTATGAAAAAATTTATGTTAAACAGATTCAAAATAATATCTATATTAGCGTAAGATCGCACCACAATTGAAAAATTATAAAGGTTCAGTTTGATATCGATTTAAATAACTTTTTCTTATCTGTAACAATTCTACGTATGATGCGGCGATATTTTATCTTTGGAGAAGCATTTTTTTCATAACTGATTGACTATAAAGTAAAAACATTCATACTCTTTTACGTATATAATATAAAGTTTGTGGTAGTCTTTTTTTTGAGCTTAATGTTAGAATTCAATGATTCGTTATGGGCAAAAAATTTAATCTTATTATAATTCTATAAACATTTACTTTAAAATGTCGACTTACAGTAATAAATTTTAAAATAGCATTAGCTTTTTTAAGTGTATTTTAATAAAATTTGATAATTTTTTCGCAAACTCTTTATACTAGTCTACAATAATTAAATTAAACTATACAGTAAATCAGATAGAGCATTTATCATCAAAATATCAGGAACAAATTGATCGATACAGATGATAACACATATGAACTGTACAATATAGTTTAAGTTTTGATAACTAGAGATTTAATAAATATTTTACAACTTCTTAAATCGTAAACAATTACACTACATGGGATCGATCAATTATATATCTTCAAATTATACTCAAGACTTCATTAAAATTTATATCAAATATTTTTAATTAGATGAATCTAATAATTCAGCTCTCCATTGCCGTTTTAAATGTTGATAATATATTGATTTTTTTTAAATTTAATGAAAGTATCAAAGAAAAATTATATTAAATAATAATAATTTTTTTAATTTATTTAATCTGCGCTCGCTTATATTCGTATTGGAATCGAAAAAAAAGATGATAAAATTAATTTTATATACGTAATTATTTTAATGATTATAAGCGTAAGCTAAAACAATAAATTTGTCATAAGATAGGAAGTTATAATTAAAACCGAGGGATAAAAATTTCTTATATCAATTTAGGCCTATTTATAAAAAAAAATAAAAAATATTTTTATAAATATAAATATTTTTCCTGATAAATTGCGTTAATCAAAAGTGAAAATAATCCATTTATCGGAAAATAAAAATAATCAGAATTTATCAGAATCATATATTCATATATTTACATGTAATTTTGATGAAAACAAATTTTGAATGTATAATCTAATCGATTATTTTGTATATTAAAACTCTTGATTATTACGAAAATTACTTTAAAAAAATTATCCTTAAACAATTCGGTATTTAATTCATTTAGATTTTCATATGAATATGAAAATTACTCTTTATTTAATGGCAGATAGATATCAACCAAAACTTGAATTTCGTTATGTAGTAAAGAAAGTTGAACAAACTTTTTATCTAAAATTTTTAAATTTCTTTTTTTTTTTATTTGAGAAAATATTAACATAATTGTTTGTCAGTCAATAAACCTAATTTAAATTTTCTTAATCTCGAACTGAAGCTATGTATAATATTTTCTTCACTATGGCCAACAGAATACAAAAGTTATGAAAATTCAGAAAGAATTCGTATACAGTAAATTCCCGTATAATGCTCTCTCTTATAACGTGACGTATAAACTGGACTAGTACTCGTACAACGCTATAAACATTCCCGTATAACGCGTAGAATAAATTTCTTTTAACGTTACTCATTGTATTAATAACAAAAACCAAGCGATATTTATTTTATTTCCATGAACAATTTTTAACTTTTCTGTCGAATTAATTCCGTGTTTTCGGAGTCCAGGATCTACTTGTATATAATATTTTTTTGAATTTAGTTACCTGTATTCTATTTTGTTTATTAAAAGAAACTTTCTCTAAAACAAATTAATTAACACTCTGCACACAATAAAATCATATTCGAAACTAACGCACATCTTATTAACGATATGCCATCAACGCTAAATTTTCCGATAATGCGTGTCTCGTATAACGCGATTTTCTATAACGCTGAACGTATACCCCGCGTTGTACGGGAGTCCGCTTTATATTACAATAACGAGGATAATTCTATATAAATTAATTAGGATAAAAATAGACTGTTTAAATTCCTTTAACAATAATTTTAATCATTAATAATGTCAATATTATTGCCGTAAGCGTTTCTAAACTGTTTCAAGTTCCGTTTGAAATTTTTCGATTCATAATTTCGATTTAATAATTAAGCAATTCATACGATGAATAATTTTTATTTTTAATTAACAAAATTTACGAGTGCAAATTTATAAATTTTAGGAATTCGGCATATTAAAAAAAAACTAAAAAAAAAAAAACTATTCTAGTACAGATTATTTAGCAATTAATCTGCACTGTAAACTATTTTGCTGGTAATGGCGGTCGAACATTATTAACTTAATTAATTAAAAACCCGTATAATTTTCTTCAAAATGAGCAGTTAAACTATAGCTACAAACAGTTTAGTTTTTTTTTTTTATCTAATTATTTATATCAATATTAGTTCGATGATCCGAACTACATTTTTTTCATAATTTATAAAAAAAAAATCAAACGTTTATCACTTCGATCTAAGAATACAACACACACAGTTTTTCATAATTTATTCATCACATTATTCAGAATGCAGTATTACAAATAATTAATTTGTAATCAGAAGACACAAACACTCCCTCGTCGACAGCTGAAAATATAAAAATTTGAAGAGAAGGAAGGGAAAAAAAAAACAAGTTACTGTACAAATGACTAATCAGGTCTATCAATTTTATATCTAAACAAGCTTTTTAAGTCTTTTTATTTGTTATATTTAATTTTATGGCATTCAATATCATTTTTTATACGTGGTTTATATTAAAAAAATAGTTCGGAAGATGCGCTAATTTTTGCTAATTCTGATGTTTTATCGATACTGATATTATTAATTTTAAATAATTTTAAAGAATCGCAGTAGTTTTAAAAGTTAAAAATTCCGTTTAAAGATAAAATTTTGAGTGAAGTTTAGAAATTTATCGTAAAGTATCTTTCTTGCATGGTGGTTTTTGTCTACCAAGACGGATGAATATCAAAAAACGGAATTTTCTCGAAAATAATAATTAAGATAAACCACGCTGATTAAATGCCGATATTTTTTTAATTCTATAGCATTTTTAGTTGATACCATAATATATATATAAAAAAAAAAATAGATTAATCTGTAAAAATATGAATAGCACGCTCGAGTTTCCAGTTTTATTTAGGATTTTAATCGAAAGAAAAATAATAAAACCAGCGGGTCAACACAACTAAAAACTGTAAGTATTCAAAGTTCGTACCAATTAAACAAAACACAATCTCGGCAGATAACCATCGATTTAAATACAAACGAATAATAAAGATGAACATTGCATACACCTGTGTTAGGCGATCCTATTCCGAGAAGTTATACCTGCGAGGTATAATTCGGGTTTGTCTGGTACATCGATAATAAAGAGCAGGTGTCCGTTGATTAAACGTGATTTGAATAAGTCAAAGATTCGAATTAACTGTTCTAATAAAAACTAGACGGTCATTTATCAAAACTGAGAAATGACATCTGCACGTAAGGAAATTTGTTTTATTTGATTAGCACAGTTCTACTAACACTTAGTTACAAGAGTTTTATAACCTATTTAACTCCATATCGTAATTTGAAACTCCTCTCGTCCTCTACCGCCATCTATTGTTAATAAAAATTAAATTTTTATTTCCGGGCTTTGTTTTTATTACCTGGATAGCGACCTATACTTTATATTAATGCTTTAACTACGTTTATTTACCCGAATTTGCATTAGTTATTTTATAAACGCGAGTAAAACGCCTTAAAATTAGAATTTACAAATATCTTATTAATTCGGGAAGCGACAAATGGATTAAAAATATTTTTAAAAAAATTTTAAAAATTACGAGATAATAATATGTATTACTTTTTTTTATTTTTGAATATCTTTTTAAAAATTATTTTATTTTATTTTTTGTTTTAGTCAGAAGAAAAACTTCGTCTATATTTTTGACGCCAGATGGTGCAATATACGAGAAGAAATTTTAAAACAGGTAATATCGTAATGGTCGAATTTCTATGTAAATATACAAAAATAATCTAAAACGAAGGTGAGTCGAAGTTGAAACGGGGCAAACTTGTTTCAAATCCGACACATCGCGCGAAGTAAAGACATTATCTTTCGATTCGAAACGTACTTTATTTTTGTTTTGCATCTTGATTAAGCGGAACAAATTATAATTTTAAATGTACAGTTCTTGCTGTAAGATGCTTTAAAACCTCCAGGTGAGCGAGAGAAATGTCTAGACTGAAAGGGAGGAAGCACCTGTGAAAAGGATTTAACGTTCGTAAACGAGTCTGCCCTCTAGACAGGTTGCGGGTAGTTTCATTTTGTAGTTTTTTTTTCCCTCTTTTGCAACTTCCCCTCCTGTTTCTTCTTCCACGGTCAAACAGGTGTGTCCAAAGAGGCAATAGATCATAAGTTTAGGATAAAGTGGAAGTTGCTCTTATTTATCAATTCTTTTAAGTGGATTAAAATAACGTTAAATCAGCCAACAACGTTTAATCTTTAAACATGATCTTTATTTTAGATAAGTCTTTTTTAACGAATAAAATAATATAAGGGGAAAAAATAAACGAAAAAAAAACCTAAAACCTTCTTCGAGACGGAATGCTTTATTTTGCTTCTCATAATAAAAGATGCGTTTTTTTTTTTTAATCGTATAAAAAATTGCAGAAATATTAATAATTATTTGATCATCTATATAGAACTATGGCATCAGAAAAATTTTTTAAAGCTCAGTTACGAATGCACGTTGACCTAAATATAATATTTTTTATAACTTGAGGCTTATATAACTCTCATAGATTTATAAGTTTATATATATATATATAGCTTTTTTTTTTACAATTAGAATCAAAATGCAGTATAATTGGAGGAATAGAACCGCAAATATTAGCGAG
>WUQG02406110.1:0-16850 GCA_011317285.2 Androctonus mauritanicus | reverse complement strand
TAACATAACCTCTCCGTTATGTGTAGAGGTTATGTTAGGCTACAACTTAAACGAATTTTTTCAGGTACTATTTAGGTGACCGGTACGCAATAAGCAACTCTCCCCTATGTATAATAGCAGATATGTGTAGAGGTTGTCACGCTACAACTTAAACGAATTTTTTCAGGTACGATTTAGGTGACCAGTACGCAATAGGCAACTCTCCCCTATGTATAATAATAGTAACAGTATTAATAATAACAGTAACATAACCTCTCCATTATGTGTAGAGGTTATATTAGGCTACAACTTAAACGAATTTTTTCAGGTACGAATTAGGCGACAGGTATGCAATAGGCAACTCATTTCTATGTATTATAGCAGATATGTCTAGAGGTTATGTCGCGCTACAACTTAAAACGAATTTTTTCAGGTACGATTTAGGTGACCAGTACGCAAGAAGCAACTCTCCCCTATGTATAATAACAGTAACAGTATTAATAATAACAGTAACATAACCTCTCCGTTATGTGTAGAGGTTATGTTAGGCTACAACTTAAACGGATTTTTTCAGGTACGATTTAGGTGGCAGGTATGCAATAGGCGACTCACATCTACGTATAATAGCAGATACGTGTAGAGGTTACGTCACGCTACAACTTAAAACTCGAATTTTCTATTCCGGGAGTCGAAAACGGAGCCGTTAGTTATCAATAGTGAAAATTAATTTTTTTTTTTTTTTCGGGAAAAGGGAATAAATTTGGCCGACATCAACAAGTTGGTCCAACAGTGCCACGTGACTAACATCGATACGGGCTAATCTTTTTCGACGCACAATGTCGACGGAACGTCATGAATAACAAATAAGTCTGCTCGATAGGGCACACACACACACACACATCAGCCCTAGGAATACAGGACGAAAAGAGGAGGGGAAAGTGAAAGAGAGAAAGAGAGAGAGAGAGAAAAGTGTAATGAATCTGGACATGGCTCACCAGCCAGAAAAGACAAAAAAAAAAAAACAGCTAAAACGCAGTTCCAATCTACGTCCGGAAATTGGGTTCCTTTTCGAACCACGTGATTAGATATGCTAAGAGTACATATGATGAGATAGTTTTAGAAAACGCAGACGTGCCAGCTTATTTTCGTTGGTTTAACTGTTCCTCTCTTCCTGAAAGCAATGTCAATACTGTAATGGTATCACGGTTTTGTTTCTAAAAGGTCGAACAATATTAGAAAGGGGAGAAAAATACTTTTTTCTTTGCGAATATCCTTTATTTACATTTCCCTTAAACAGAATCCAAAATCATTCATTCATTTTTTTTTCCCTAACAATTTTCCCTCCTCCTCCTCCTCTTCTTCTTCCTCCTCTTCCATCTTCTCTCGCGTTACTTCGACATCGAATGCACCTTTCTCTAAAAGTAGAGAAGCGTAGATCGCATCCTAATTTAATGTGAATCTAAATGCTTGTTTTCTCTTTAATAAAAGAATTCCGATTTTTCTAAGATGCAAAAAGTACCTTTTTTTTTTTTTTTTGGTTCCGAATTTATTTAAATTTAATTAATTATACTACTAAATTGAATTTTCGTATTTTTATAAAAACGAAAAAAAAAAAAAAAAGGTAAATTTATTGATGAAAGATGCGGGAGTTACAAAAATTGATTTATGTATTTCTTCCTATAAAAGCTATTTATTCATTACAAATATCCGAAGAAATTTTTAAAACACTACTTATTTTTCCTCCCCCCTTTTTTTTTTTTGGTTAATAGCGTGTGTTGCTGTTCGCATGCGAATTCGTATAAAATAATAAAAAAAATATATATATAGAAAGGTTAGAGAGGAAGAAAAAGAAAGTAAAAATCGAGTTGATACGTGATATCTTCTTGGAAAATAACTACTCTTCGTTATACCTATTTTCGGGATAACTGGTGGATTACTGCATCGAGTGGTACTCTGCAGCGCTCCACTTTTGTCAGTCACATGACAATCTTTTGATATTCCCTCGTCATGTTAATGAAAGGTGCTTAGTCACGTACGGTCCCATTGGACCGTAGTTTCTGTCACTTTTAGAACACTGCAATTACTTCCAGACGGTGTCCCTCGCTCTGATCCGCTTGTTGTACTCGGGTGCAAACAGGACGCACTCGATTGTCGAGTGTCACATTGCACACTTCTCTACTTCTCGGCCAAAATCATTTTGAGTTTAGTAACATATTTAATCAACATGTAGCTCCTGGGGTTTCATCTTTTGCGGTCTTTCTACAATCGACAATTTCTATTCTATTAAGTACGTTTAAGAGGACACTCGTCTCGTAGAGTAGTTCGTACTGAAAACTTTGTTGATTAACTAAGTTGATTAAAAATTACGATAATTAACGTTTTAAGAAATATTTCGCGACTTTACTTCCATACAAATTGTGTCTGATTTTGTTTCGAGTATACGACGACGCGTTGTTGCAGTCCAAAGTGAGATAATTAAAAACTTCTTTACGTGTAGACTTCCTTAACGCTTTAACAACTTGTAGTAAAAGTTGGTGGAGAGTTCAAACGACTTTTCTAGTAGTAGTAGTAATGATAATAATCGTTAAAAAAAGCCAAATATGTGTTTTAGTATGGAGTTTGGCTTAACAATCTTTGCAACATTTAAGTCTCTCTCTTTCTCTGCTCTGCCTTTTATTTTCTACATATTGGTTCCGTCATAACTAAGTAGATTAAAGTGCAAATTAACCGAAGTGTTCTTTCTTTTTTTCCGACTCGACGTGATTAGTGTGAGGTGACCAAAGATGTGTCAACAACGTCTTTAAGGTAGTGTGGATCAGTCTTCCCTCCTGACGGGCAAAGACAAACATGTACTAAAGTAGTTTCAGATTAGCTTAATCAGAAGAAAAGGATGCCGACAAGCAATTTAATTTTCGCACATAGAACGAACGAGAAATAATTTCCTTCCTACTTTCCCAGCAATCAGATTAACTATGGACAATTCAAATATCGTTATTTAACCATTTTTGTCGTCATCCATCTTCTTTTTTTTCTAGTAACCTCTCTCTCTCTCTCTCTCTCTCTCTCTCGCTCTCTCTCTCATCCTTTATTTTCATGCTCATTTTTCTATCTTTTATTGCAATCTCTCACTTCCTTCGTTTAGTCATTCATACTCTTCATTTTTGACCATTCGTCTTTTCTAATTAAACAACTATTCAGAATTGCGAGTTCCGACTCGCAACTTCTTGGTTTTGGAATCATTTTCAAGTCTTTAATTTTCGATTCTTTCAAAACCTTTTAAATTACGTATCCATTCAAACTTTTTAAACAAATTTTTATTAATCCAAATTATCGTTTTTGAGATATCCTTTCCACCAAAGTTTGAAGATAAAGTTTTCAGACGTTCTTCTTGCGCTCGTACATATACTGTATATCTTTATCTTTGCACAAATTCTGATGTTTCCATGCTTCAAACGTCGTAATGATAAAGCAATTCAAGAAGAAAAAAATATATATATTCTTAAAGAATTAAATATCTTTAAAGGATAAAATTTGTAAAGGAAGACACGTTTCCTCTCTAGAATTAGCGCATTTTTTCGCTATTATGTTCCTATTTTTTTTCCTGCTTCAGACGAGAATTTCTTTCGTTTAAACGTAAATAACCTAATAAGAATCATCAAAACAATTAAAGTAAGCTTAAAAGTCGACTTGCATTTTTTAATTTATAGTCATTAAAGAAGATCAAATCCATAAAAAAAAAAAGTATCCAAAATTATTATGATTTTTTTTTTCCTTCTTTCGTCGGAGTGATAGGAGAAGTAATAAGTAATATCAAGAGACTAATAGGGAATATGTAATTACGCATTTCCCACTAATTAAGAATAAATTTTTAATGATAAATGCAAACACCTCACAGAATAATAACTGAAAAATTCTCTCTCTCTCTCAATTTTTTTTGGTTTGTTTTTTGCTATGAAGGAAAATCTAGTCACGTATATTAATAACAGGAGTGGAATTTTGCATTTTTCTTTCTCTCTTTCTTTCTTTCTTTTTTTTTTTCCTCTCTTATCAAACAAAATTCCACTTTACACCCGAATCGAATGGGTTATAACAGAGTCTCGAAGGAATACTAGAATACAATTGCGTTTGGAGAACTACTGTAGAGCTTGTTTACAAATCTTATTCTGGGTTTCGGCTTTTCCATCAACTACATGTCACGCATCTATACTGAAAAGTTGCACAGGACTATCTGCACATTGATAAAAGTTATATATATAAGTCTATGTATATATATATATATATCTTTTGATTCGTGCATCTTGATGAATGCCGCAGCGGCATTACACACTCCATCAGTTACTACAGATACACAAACTACATCACTCGTTAGAAGGTAGCATTATCGGCATTCTTATGTAAAAATAGTTAAATATGTATATAGATTCAGAGGGGGGTATAAAAAAAACGAACAGAAGGGGGTCGTCGTGCAAATCTTTGAGGCGAACGAGATCAGTTCTTGCATGTTTTAGATTCTTTTACGTTTTTCATTCTTCGTTATGTAACGAGATCTTTCCAAATAACGATTTTTTTTTTTCCTACTTTCTTTCCCAAAAGCGTAGTTATTTATGAAACTTTTGCGTTTCTTTAAAGAACTTTTCTTAATGGTCTTTATCACCTTGTTTTTTTTATTTTTCTTCCTTATATTATAACATTAGGGGGAAGGAAAAAAAAAACAGGAAAATTTTGGGTGACTTAGTGTTACTTCTAGCATTCCATCACGTTGCAAACTACGTTTGACCTCCGAGGTCCGAGTAAAAGTTTAAATTATCGATATCTGTCATCTGACCTTTAACATTTGGACTCGACTTAAGACCATAAACAATCTAAGGGAATGTCATTCTTTAACGTTTTATTACTGTAAACGTTTACACAAGAAATTACTGTCGCTGGAGAGTAACAGGAAGGGCGAAACTTTCATTTATACAATTTAAAAGACTAATTTAATATTTTAGTCTTTTAAATTGTCCAAAAGAAAGAAAAAAAATACTTCAAAAAGTGCCAAAGAAAATTTCTGTATTGTACGATAATTCGTTATACGGAGAAGGTACCGTTTATAACGTAAGGACCACTGACCATTGGGTTTCTGTTAGCCTTCAGAAAACTGCAATCGACTCTATTCCATCCATCATTCAGTCAGAACACAATTACATATTGCACAGTTCAAGGGTCAAATGGTGAAAGTCTCATCTTGCAAAACCCAATGCACTTGGCAGATTGCCTACAATTTCCGATACTTCTAGACTTTCACACAAAAGTTAAATTCTACGGAGAAGAAAGAAAAATCTGAATTATTTAACTGAATAAAAACAATATCTATACACAGTTTGATATAAATAAATTGAAAAATTACGTTTTGAAACGTTTCCTTTTTTTCCACAATTTAATAATGTTGTTTAAGAATGCTGTCAAGGAAAATTGAAACAGTAATAAATCTTTTAACGGAGACGATAAACGAAAAAATAAATAAATAATTTATTTATTTATTTATTTTTTTAACAATTCTTGTTTTAAATTGTAAATGATGTTTTTCAATTTTTATTATTTTAAAAAAAAAATAGATATTTTCAAAATTTATAACGACTGGAAGACGTGTACAGTACGAGTTCTTTTCTCTGATACCACATAGATTCTCTGCACGGATTCGTTCATTTATACTTAATTTTATTGCATTAAATATGGCAAACGTATTATTTAAACGATAAAAATATACCAACGAACTTTTTTTATGGTTAAATTTCTGCAAATAATAATTCTGTAAACGAAAGAATGGATGTTTTCCGACTACATACACGAAGGCTCTTGAAATTTTAACCGCTACACGTTTAGTAAAATATGCATGTATGCAGAAAGAGAGAGTTAAAAAAAATGCACCCCGAGGCATTATTTTGCCGCTCTGTTTTGTTTCGAAACATAAAACATGCATACATATTTTCGTAATTCCGTTTTTACCGTTTAGAAACACGCATAAATGGTTAAACGGATGCAAAATTTCTTACGCATGGTTATAAAATAATCATTGATTTCGATGCGAAGTAAGCCATGGAAAGACCTATTTATGCCTACTTAAACCGTCTAAATTTATATGGTTAATCCTTTAGGACCCATATTTCGGTACGTGAGTCATCTCTATCCCTATTCGCTGGAGTATCTCTCTAATTTTACTACTTCGCAGCATGAATTTCCTGCTGTATGTACAGTATATGCGCTTGACAAAATGCAGAACTTCTGGCATTAACGGTATTAAATATCTAAAAATATGACAGGTAAATGACTTTACTGTCTAAAAATAGAAAATTTTCTTATTAGAAGTCGTAATAAAATTGTGTGTGTTGAAGAAAGTCACGTGTCTGGACTGGGTATGCTTTTTTTTTTGTTTGTGGTGACATTCTTAATGGCTTCGTTCTCGAGTACAGAACGAGGATTTAAATTTTTTTTTTTTTTTATCATCAGATAATAGTTTAACGTTTAAAAAAAAATTATCGGGATGGTTATTAAAGTAATAATTTGTTATACAAATTTTTTTTCTTCTTCTTCTACTTTGGACGTTACGCGATAAGAAGAAAAACAAATAAGTACACGTGTGCCGTGTTATATAAGCCTACCTTATAACAAACTTAAAGAACATCTGCCAATCCTATCGCGTTTCTGAAGAGAAAATCCTCTTATATATTTATGGAAACTTGACTTGAAACTATTTTTATAAATCATTGGAAAATTGAATAACAAAAAAAAAAGAAAAAAAATTATTTATATATATATATATATATTTATAAGAGGAAGAAAAAAAAATAAAAGAAAGTTACATAATTTAAAGCCAAGTCTCTTAGGATTAAATTTTACAGTAAAATAATCGAGTAGTCTAAGATAATCTTTCAGAAATGCAATAAAGATGATGATAAAAAATCGCTGTCGAGCTATTGTTTTTCTCAACAACTTTCGAATAAATCGTTGATAATAGAATGTTTATTGTATGGTAAGAATAAAACATTTGGGAAATCATTTGTCGTTTCCATCTGTCTGTATTCTTTCTTATTTTAAATTTTTATATACGTGTGTATATGCACGATTTTATATGTTTGGAAGCAAGGAAAGAAGAAGAAGAAAAACAGTAGACTCAACAGAATCCGCAGTAAGATTTTTCTCGTTTTTCTTAACCCGAAAGGTCCCTCTTCGCTTATCCATAATATATATATATATATATATATATGTTCTCGTTCGACGCCTGTTTTCTTTACTAATCCCGTAATAATCGTTTAAATAACAAATAATTGTGAGGAAATGTATGTTTATTGTTTGAAAAGATAACAAGAGATAAAATTCCTGAAGGTATTATAAAGTGTGTAGATGCACTTGCTACTTCTAACAATGCCACATCAGCAAATATCAATAAAAGCTCTCTCTAACTCTCTCTCTCTCTCTCTGAGCTATAAAAAGCAGAAATATTTCTAAAATATTCCAAGCTGTCAAAATATCAAAATACGAGTTTAGGAAATCGACCTACCAAGCAGTATTAGTCAACCGATAGTGTCGAGCACTCCCCAAGGTAAACAAGTTGACAGTCGAGTCTTTGTGACAACCAGAGCCAAGAGTAGAGCACGTCCATCTCTTTCAGGATAGATAGGTTCACTTTTGTTTATTGTGTGTGTATGTGTATGTGTGTGTTTAACCACTTTTCGGGATTCTTTTCTCATCAAAATTACGACCGAATTTGATGATTTTTCCGTATTGACGTTTGTGTTATTTTTCTTAAATTACTACTGTGCGAGGTAGAAGACTACATTATATAATATAACATTATACAAGACAGTTTTGAACATCATGCACTTAAGGGGGAAATGCACCTACGTCTATTTTGAAGGACTAAAGTGCTGTCACGTGCCAATGCAAGTTCCGATCCTGTGAATGTTGCATCGGAGTTGTCCTCCTCGGCGGAGGACTGAGATGAAGAGGACAGACCAGCGGCATGCCTTCGTGACCTACTGACCCGACTTGACCTGGTGGACAACGGCAGGGTAGAGTACTGCTGACGAAGGTTGACTCCACCTAGCAGCTGACCCCAGGGACGGAATTTCGTAGGGGTTGAGGGGTCGACTTCCCTGTCGGGACTGTGGGGCGTTTGGGAAGATAAGGGTCCTTCCGTTTCTTGGGGGTCGTCCTTCGTGTCTCCTGCGAAGAGAAAACCACCTATCAGATCTATCTACCTTGAAATGCAACTCTACAATTATAAATCTAACTATGCACACGACATATACAACAAATAACATCCCTATATATATATATTTTTTTTTAACTATCGTTCAGGATCCTTTCTCTTTTAAAACAGAAAAAAGAACCAGATAATTACTAAAATATCTAAATAATTCGTGTAAAATAGTCACTCTACTATTTATTTTTATTTTTTTCCTATGTTAATGTGAAGCTTTTAATAACATAAACTGTCTATAAATAAAGCTAGGTGTTCATATTTTTGGTTGCTGGGGGTAGGTTATTTGGAGCAAACGTAGGTGGATGCGAAATTTGAACCAAAGCTGTAATTTCTCTACCAAGGATACAAATCGAGAATCTCACATGGTTCATTCATCGCTTAAATAAAACTAACGATTTGATCCGAAAACATTTTTTTTTTCTTTTATTTCTCTTCCTAAAACCGAAAATAAAACGATTAAAGTACACTAAAAGTCCTGTCCGACTAATTGTCAAAAGAACATGATGGAGTGTTCTCTCTCTCTCTCTCTCTCTCTCTCTCAACAGGAAATGACGTAAGGTAGAATGTGTGTTCCAATACCGGAAATAGGAAGTTAATGATAGATATCTCGAGAGACCTTAACTATTTTACTTGAGGGATTGGATTGAGAGCAACGGTTAATGTTTTTCTTTTTCTATCGATTCCTGCCGATGATTGACAGAAAGTCGATTTGTCAAAATTAAACCGATAACCCGGTGCCAAAAATACTTACTAGTAGTAGTAATAATAATAATAATAATAATAATAATACCTAACATAAACAAATCGTCCTACCAAAACTACCAAATGATCAATAAATAAATCTGGAGATCTTCTTACATGCTACTAATTAATTTAAAATAAGTTTGTCTCTCGATTGCTAGATCCTTGCTTAATTTTTAAATATGCTTATAAGCCCTCATAGATCTCATCTTATTAATTTTTAAGAGGCTTTTAGCCTCCGAGAACTTATTCAATACTCGACGGGTTTAGACCTCACGACACTTAATTAATTTAAAGAGGTTCCAAGATTCGAATCTTCTTCGTCAGACGGAAAGAAATACTTTTGGAAATCTAATAAACGATTTATTGCAGGACACGAAGAGAGTACGTAGATAATCTCACGGTTTGCAAACAACAACAACAAAAAAATATTTCTCTACCTCCATGGATATATATATATTCGAGATCTTTGTATGCTAGACTAGAGTCGCGAGCGTGTTTGTATATATATATATATATATTTTTTTATATATAAATTGTATGTGCATATTAGTAACATTCATGCGGTGGTTTGACCTCATGCATAGTCATTACAGTCATACATCACATAGAGAAAGAAGACTTTGAAAGACTGGGAAAGACTAATCGATGCATCGATCTGACCCCAGAAACTGCTTGCTTACACCTTCCATCCCCCCCATTTCCTTGTCATCGACGACTCCCTAGTCGAGCAAGGTCGAGACAGTCCTTATGGAAAAATAATAGTTCTGGTGTCAGATTAGGCTGCGATCTGCCAGTCAGGGAAACAAATTGGAGAGGGGGGCTGGTGACGTCACTGAATAATTAAAGTTTTCGTTTAGTAGATTTTTACAAAAGGCTCACCGTCTTTGCTTTTGTCAGTTTTGATTTATTCATCTTTTTATTTTTACCTCTATCGTGCAAAATATAAATATTTTTTTTATAAATAATCTCAGCAAATTCTTAAACTGTCGTTTATTCAAAGACCAATTTCTCTACCGAATCTCGAACGATTCGCTGTTAATATGTGCAAAATGTATGCAACATACAAGCAATTTTTATATGAAAACCATTAAAAATTATAAACCTGTAAGAATGGATTCTCTCTTCTACTATTTTTTTTTTATTTTTAAAACGTTAAAAAGTAAGAAAGTTAAGTCAGGAAAATTAATTTTGTTAAAAGTAATCGAACAAAAAAAAAAAAAAAAATTGATAGAAAATTTAATATGGAAGGTATTTTGGAATGAGATTAAAGCGTTAAATTTGATCAAATAAAGGAGGAGAAGTTAAAAAAAAAAAAAAAAAAAAACTGTCCCACCATATTGACCGTTTGATGACAAATTTCTCGATTTTATATTCCGCTCAGCACCTGGTGCAACTGTAGACACAATCAATCCAAAATGGTGAAGTCACATGCGGACTGGTTTTGTAACTTAAACCGTCTGATTTGTTTCTTTCCATGTGAAAATGTCAATCCCTCCTGTTAAGAGACAGGTCTCCTCGGACATCCGGGTGCCTTAAGGATTTTTCCACTTGTCATGGGGTAAAGATGCAATCTATCACTTAAATCCGTTAGAAAGGCGAAAAAATATTCCTCCTTTCGCAAAAATATTCTTCTAACGCAACAAATGTTTTAAAACTATGTTTGCTTTTAAAGTAACCAAGAAAAAAAAAATTAATATGCGTTGTAAAAGGTAAAAAAAAAAAAAAAAATTGATTAAAATTTATCTCGACGTTCGACTATTAAAAAAAAAAAAAATGTTCGAGTGTATCCTCTTCTAGATTTAAATCAACAACACAGTCGAATTTAATTTAAAATCGGATATATTTATGCATAAATCGATGAAAATGTAACCACCATAATGGTAAATTTGGCAGAAAATTCGATTTCTGAAGACGTTTTTAACATATGTTTCCATGGCATGTCTTAAAAATTAACTGAATTTTTATAGAAAGTAGACTTCCTGAATCGCACAGTTTAATTCGCCAATAATAAAATAAAGTTTTTTTTGACATCGCAATCTCAAATATTTACGTCGAGTTTGATGTTTTGTAGATATAGAAGGTAATATACTGAACCTTAATATCAAAAAAAGTTACCAAACATCGGTTATCTATCTGCTATGCAGCCATTCAGGAGACAATCTGTGCACACATTTTTATCGCGGACTGCATAAAGATCTAATGTAAATGGCAGATGATCTGATGCTCGGTAAGATGCAGTGCACTTTCTATTGAAAGGACCAAAAGTTGAAAAGAATTTCTCTTTCTTTTTTTTTCGATTTTTTTTTTCTTTAAGCTAAGGAGGAAATCTCAACTTTCTAGACGACCACCCATTCACCCACCACCTTAACCGTTTCTACCCCTCCGGGGTCGCTTTTTAATACCATTTTCGATCCCGAAAAGTGTAGAGTTGGGAGGCTTTCTTGTCGTCGAAATCGTTGGCTTTTTACACCTTATCTCCACCCTCCCTGTGCATCCATGCCAGTTTACACCATTCCCTATCACACCACCGTACCCCCGAGGTTGGGGATATAAAGCTTGGTATTCGATTGTGGTCCCCATCCAGTTTTGCGGTTCCTTTTACTTCACGCTTGAATTTCGTGCTTTTTCTCTCTTTTACCTCCCTCCTCTACCCACCACTTCTAAAAGATTTGCAGAGGAAGGAAGTCGCGATCTACTTGGGAATGTACAGATGGCACCGAGTCTATGTAATTAACCGAGTTCTCAGCCGATACAAATTAATTATTGCAGAAGAATGGACACAGTGAACGAAAACAGATGGCCAATATCTACTTCCACTTGGTATAAGGGGGCGAGTAACGCGTTTTATATGCAGATAGCACCACTACCGCACTTACCAAATATCAACTTCGATGTTAATAGTTAAATTAAGATTATTAACAAATTCATAAATTGATCTGAGGACGGTAATTTCGGTCGTAGAAACTTCATTAACATAAGTAAATCTAAACTTTAGACCTATTAGGTGCTTTATAAGTGGCATTATTTTATGTTTATCTATCAGAAAACACTTCCATATAACCGTTTTAAATCTTACTTATTTCTGTTTTCGTTATTTTGAGTGGAAATTACTACTAGATCCAGCAAACGTTTTGCATCTCTTCTTGTTCATAAAACTGGTAGAGGAAAAAAAAAAGGCATCGAATGGTTATCAGAGTCGCTTTTCCAAATCAAAATAACGTCTGGAACAGCTGACATATTTTTCTTTTCGATAGCGACTTAACTGGTAGCAGAATAAAACATATCAATCAGAACTGTTAAAGATTTGTTATAGTTGCTGACGTTATCGATTTTCTATAAATGCAATCCTTTCTAAAATCGGTTATCGTAATAAATATCTAAATGCTGTAACCATCCATTCTTTAAAACGATTTTTCTGCATTATTATTATTAAGTTTCAATAAAAAAAAAAAAAAAACGGACGAGACGTTCGACGACATAGCATTAACGCACTTTCTTAGCTTATATATATAGATATATAGATCAATAATCTAGAGCAGTGAGACTGGAAGGGGACAAAAGTTGTCGGCAAACAAAATAAATAACATTATTTAAGACAAAATACCCCAGACAATAGTCTTTTATTGCTAACAATAACTCACAATTATGAAAAGAGAACACTAATTCAACTGATTTAAATGACATCCGCCACCATTAAACTCAATAAGATAGAAAGAAAAAGGAAAAAAAAAAAACGTGATAAATGTCTTAAATAATTTAAAATCGTCGAGTTTTCCGGTAAATTTCTAATGTCACAAACTGTCACTTTACTTAACTGCTTTGGTATTCCGAACACGATGCCATGTCGTATTAAGCACTTTGCATTTTATTTCCACTTTTGATTTACTCTTATTCCCTCTGTCTGCTTTTCTTCTTCTTCTTTTTTTCCTTGTTTTAAAGTTGCAAACTAATGCTTGATTGAACAACCTCATCGGTTCTCTCTCTCTCTTTCCTTCTTCTAATCTATCTATCAACTAAACCAAACTTAAGAGAGAGAGAGGTCTATATTTACAAACAGAACACACACACACACACACACAAACGTTATTTGTGGTATAATTTTAATCATCTGCACAAAACATTCGTTGTTAAGAATTTACCTCCCGTTAATTATAATTATTTCGAAAACACAAGAGTACAATAACTTCACTGGCGCGTTATAACAACGTTTATAAAAGCCATATTGTCGGGTGTGTCACGTTTATAAAGGTTTTAAATTATACGAACAGTCTTATAATTCCGTAAATAAACCGAGTTTTGTTTCGAATCATTCGTATAAGACATAAACAAAGACCGTATTCGACCTGTTTATATACAAAGAACGAAGAATGGTCTCTTTCAAAGGACCAAAATGCCACGTTTTTCTTTTTTTTTTTTCCTGTTTAATTAGTTAATCACTAGCTTTTGTAAGATCTCGCAAATTAAAATTTGTACTTATAAGACTCGATATTTTCTCCATACCAATTATAAACATCTGTCAAAAAAAGAAGCTGAAGTTATCAGTTGTAGTTAGCACACTCTTCTTGACCTTTTCTCCTACTCCTACTTAACTAACTGTACATAAACCGAGCCGCCAACTGTACACGCATATTTGTTGTTGACCCGTATTTCCTGTAAAGCACTCGCATGTAAAAACCACTAATTAACTCTCTCGATTTTCGTCTGGAGCCAAAAAAAAAAAATTTCCCACTATAAAACTATACATAAACTAGATAATCTTCAAATAAATACGTAATAATTAATGAAAATTCAAAACGATAGATGGCGGGAAGTGTTGTTAATATTTTTAATTACCTTTTAAAAATTTTTACGCTGCCGAAAATGAACGACTTTCTTAATTTTTGTTTGTTTTAATTGAATTTAAGTTAAATTGTCATAATTATATATATGTGTATGTATGTTAAACAGACTTTAATAATGACTAATTAATTTTTCCTACAGAGTAATTCATCCGTTTTATTAAGAGAAATTTAAAAATCGATAAAAGGGATGTTCTCACAGATGGACTCTCTTATCCAAATTTTTCTTAGAATTACTTTATCAAATTTACTTATGTAAACTGAAAAATGTAAAAGTGCAAGAACTTTTACGAAAACGATTACGTAAAAGTTCATTTTACGTAAACTGAAAAACGTAAACGTTTCAGTTTACGTTTCAGTAAACGTAAACGTACAGTTTAGGTAAACTGAAAAAAGTAAACGTTTCAGTTTACGTAAACTATTTACGTTTACCTTTACGTTTTTCACAACGTTTACGTTTTGAATCGTTTTTCATTACGTTTACGTTTACGTTTTTCAGTATGTTTACGTTTCCATAAACGTAAACAAAAACGTAAACGTAACAAAAAGTAAACAAAAACGTAAACGTTTAGTTTACGTTTTTTCAGTATGTTACGTTTCAATAAACGTAAACATACTGAAAAAACGTAAACTGAAACGTTTACTTTTTTCAGTTTACGTGAAAAGAACTTTTACGTAATCGTTTACGCAAAACTATCTTGTACTTTTACGTTTTTCAGTTTACGTAAAATGAAATTTACTTACGTAAACTGAATTTATTTAAAGTTTACTTACGTAAAAACGTAAACGTTTCAGTAAACGTAAACGTACAGTTTAGGTAAACTGAAAAACGTAAACGTTTCAGTTTACGTAAACTATTTACGTTTACCTTTACGTTTTTCACTACGTTTACGTTTCAATCGTTTTTCATTACGTTTACGTTTACGTTTTTCAATATGTTTACGTTTCAATAAACGTAAACATACTGAAAAAACGTAAATAGTTTACGTTTATTGAAACGTAAACTGAAACGTTTACTTTTTTCAGTTTACGTGAAACGAACTTTTACGTAATCGTTTACGCAAAAAGTATCTTGTACTTTTACGTTTTTCAGTTTACGTAAATGAACTTTTACGTTTTTCAGTTTACGTAAAATGAAATATACTTACGTAAACTGAATTTATTTAAAGTTTACTTACATAAACTTTAAATTAATTCTTTGCAATTTACTTAATTATATATATATTTCGCAATTAAAATTATTGTGTTGATTATGGTGGTTACACTCTTCCGAGGTTGGCTCTAGACTAGAGAACGACGTCGAAAGTATTGTCTAAATTAAAAATTATTTTAAAGATTATGGCCTAAATATTTTTATTAATTATTACTGTAAGCAAATAATTAAAAATTAAACAATTAATCTCGTATATGCAATTCATTATAAATTGCAAATATTTAGTAGATGTCAACTAATTATAAATATTTAATTGTACTAATATTTGCATAATTTATTTGTTTTATAATTTAATTCAATCATCAAATTTCATTTGAGTAAACGTGTGAAATTTGTAGTTTTATCAAAAAAAAATTTTTTTTTCTTTTTTTTTTACTTGTTTTTAATGTGGGGAACGAATTCTATTTTTCACTCTGATTAACTGTGTTCTAACAAAGCCAATTTTTAATCAAACTGTTCTCATATATATATATATATAGGGAGGAGAGTTGCCTATTGCGTACTGGTGGCTTAAATCGTACCTGATAGCTATTTCAATACATAACGACTGTATGTAACCAGCTATCAGAGCTTATCAGGCATGATTTAGGTGACCAGTGCGCGATAGGCAACTCTTCCATATGTATATTTATCAAGCTACCTGTCGAAAAAATAATTTGTTGGTGCTACCTTTACATCTCCTGTAAAGGCAAGGTAAACTTTGTAACTTTAGTTTTCCTCTTTCTCAAAATTTTAACTGGTCATGATGATGATAATCAGAAGCTACCTGGCTAAATTTAATTTGGCGGACACAGCCCTTTGTTTCTGTGATACTGATAATACAGAAACTGTCGTTCGTATTTGTTTATCATTACCGTATTTAGGGGAGAGTTGCCTAATGCGTACCGTTCACCTAAATCGTACCTGATAACTATTTCGTTACATACCGACTGCATGTAACGAAATAGCTGTCAGGTACGATTTAGGTGACCGGTACGCAATAGGCAACTGTCCTCTATGTATACGAACGTTTTTTATTTAAACTTTGATTGAATCTTTGAGTTATAAGTGGCCTTTTCCACTTAAAAACTTTACGCAGCAACCTTTTTCTGAGATATATTTTGGATATACATGGAATAAAAAAAAAATGCCTGTTTTTTTAGGTTTCTGGTTTATTTTCTCTATTTTTGTTCTTGTTTTTTTCTTAAGCTTTGTCCTGTTACCTGTTGGTGTTTTGTTTTGTTCTCTTTACGAATGGTGCATTTTTTTTTAAATAGAAAAAAAAAAAAAAGCAAAACTACCTGTCGAAAATTCAAAAATCATTTTTATTTGGATGTCTTAATCATTATTCACTCAACAAATTCATTAGCGATTTTTACTTTACTGTTTCTTTTTTTTTTTTCAGAAGTCTAGTTTTTGCATTTATGAAGGCTTCCGTTTGGCATTAATTTATGTAACTATAACAGTTATATATATTTATATATATAGCCGTACTACACTCTAGTTAATATTTTCTGCTTTTCTTTTTTTTTTTTTTTGGATAATTTCCTATAACTTTTAATATTTATAATAGGTGGAACGTCATCCCAAATTCGGTTATCCGTTATTTATGATATGCATCTGTCGTGATTCCATATATAAGAATGCATAATTTATTTCATTTTCGTTAAAATCCCATTTCGGTATCTTCCATTTTTAAGGATACAAACGAAGAAAATTTTTTCTGTTTTTTTTTTTTTCCTATAAAACTGTTGTTAAAATTTAATTTTATTTTTAAAAAAAAAAAAAAAAAAAAGATCCATTCAGTCGAGTTTCTCAGTCGAGTTTATTTTTTTTTTTTAGTCCAATCCAC
>WUQG02406099.1:0-16850 GCA_011317285.2 Androctonus mauritanicus | reverse complement strand
TGCGAATTGTCCGTTCTCGTTTAGCTTCTGGATAATTAAGATGCTTCTATTTTCCTGCTATGTCTATAAATTATAAATGAATTTAGCTGTTAAAGCTTTGGTGTGGTTGCGAGTTAGAGAGGATTAAAATAGTACTGTCTCGTTAATTTTTTAAACTATTATAGCGACTAACAGTTATAAATTATGATAAACTAGACAGAATATTAATAGAGTATATTCTAGGTTTGTATCATACAAAAAGTAATAAAATTTATGCCATAACAACAAGTATATGGTTTCTGCGATAAATTTATAAATAATAACTTAGAAAATAATCTCGGAAAGTGAAAAATATCTTACTGTTTGTCTGACGGCTGTTCTCATCAAAGGTATATCAGGATTGGCAAGCAGAATAGCATCGGCTCCAGAGTCTGCAGCAGCATGACACCTGTGACGATGTTGTTCAGCAATTTTCGCCATTAACTGAGATCTAGATTTCTTCATAGCAATTCTCTTTCCCAAATATCCGACTGTGGCATATTCTAGTAGAGATGCAAACACCATCACAAAACACGTTCCAAGATATACGTCGATACTCTTGATATAGGATATCTTTGGTAAGGCTGCATTTGTGCTGGACATAAGTGTGGTCATAGTTAGCACTGTTGTAACACCTAATGCTACACGTGCTGGTGTTGCGTTTCTATGGAGCCAAAACGACACCCATGATATGATGACAATTAAACCGGCTGGAATGTAAATTTGAATAAGGTAGTATCCCATACTT
The DNA here is from genome assembly GCA_011317285.2 of Androctonus mauritanicus. Classification (NCBI taxonomy): domain Eukaryota; kingdom Metazoa; phylum Arthropoda; class Arachnida; order Scorpiones; family Buthidae; genus Androctonus; species Androctonus mauritanicus. Next base: position 16,084 of record WUQG02406099.1, on the reverse strand, counting down.
CGGACGAATTGAATTTCGCATGCTAAACGGGAATAATTTCCTGTAGAAAAAAAATATATTTATTATTGATACGTATCTAAGTTTATTGAGTGACAGTTTTTTTTTTTTCTCTTCTTAAGCCATGTCAGTCATATTTCTGACTAAAATCGCTTTCGCTTTTTTTATGATAACATCAGAATGTAAAGGCAAAATTATCTTTCAATAACTTTGGTCTGGTGAAGAAGATAACTAACAATTTATGTGTCAAAGTCACGTCAGTGGATGAATGATACTATTTATTGCACATTTCATCATGTAAAATGAATGATATGAGAAAAAGTAAATGTAAAAACACAACACGCTCATCAGTAACAATGTGTATATGATATAATTCAACTGATTGGGTCGGTGCTAAAGAAATTAACTGTCATTCTTCCTGACTGACATGGCAGTGAATGAATAATACAAAAATAAATGGTGGAAGAAAGGAAAGAAAAAAAAAAAAAACACTATTATCTAGTCGGAGAATAAAAATAATTCTGAAATATAAATTTTATCAGAATAATTTTTTCTTGATCATATTTGATACATATTTCATGCAAAGTATAGCACAAAAATATTTTTGTAAGTTTATTATAATTAAATAATAATAATAAAGAATTATTTTAAAATCCATTAAAGCAATAATTAAGGAAAAAATTATTATAATGATTTAGTCGTAATTATTATCGATTTGAAAGAATAAATAAATAAAAAAAAACTTTAAAGGCTATGACGTAAAAAAATAATGTTATTGCTTTGTCGAGTGATTAATTATCAGCGACGAAAATATTTTTACAAAAGATACCTTTCAAAGAAAGATAGATTAAAGAAAGATTTTGGACAAAGAATTAACAAATGGTCTTTTATTACAGATTTGAAAAACTTAACTTACAAAGAATTATACTTTTTTCCTTTTTTAAAGAAACAAGACTTTTGGATGTATATTATATATATAAACATATTTTTTTGGATAAAAATTTAAGCAATGATTTCTTATATGCTAATAAAATTTAATTAAAGTCGTAAAGATTACAGAGAATGCTTTACCTGTTGTGAGTATAACTTCCTTTGAACTTTGTCGATGTCCTCTGACTTTAAACTGTGGCAGTTCGACATCTGTTGACATTCCAACAGACTCTTCTCCTTCTTGCCATTTATAACGAATATCCTGCATGGTGTAGCCGACTAAAATATACATAATTTTTTTATGCTTAAATATATTTATAAAAACTTATTTTTATTGATATGGACTGACTGGTTTATCTATCGTTCCGTAATGATTATTTATAATAACTATAATGCGTTACATCATCGGAGCGGTAGACTACCAGTTTTTTTATGTGTTAAAAATATTTTTATATAATTTAATTAAATCAGGTAATAAAATAAACTTTGCAAACCTTATAATAGAAGTATTATTGTTGTTATTATCGCTATTACATTTTTCAATTTCTGTGCGAGAAGATAATCGATTTAGCAGATGTTTTTCGCCAAGAATTGATGAATTACAATAAATTTTAAGCACAATATTAATAATTTTTTTTCTTGGACACATATAGGTTAGAAAATAACTTATTTATTGTTAAAGTAAAAAGTTACTTCTCCTTCTACGATTGAACGAAAATGTAAAGAATGTCCAGTTGTAGACTAAGATAATATGTAGGCTATATACGGAATATTGTTATTTTTTTTTCTTTCTTTCTAATAAATAATTCAAATTTTGAATAGTAAGAATTTCAGCTATTCAAATCAAAACACGAAATATCAATATAAATTTAGAAAAAGTAGTAAATAAGATTTAAGAAAAAAAAATGGCAAGTCACTATTGGTATGTAGGGGAAAAAAAATCCTTTTTCAAATATTTTATCTTTTCGCATATGAGGAGATAAATCTGTTTTTGCGCTCGTAATAATTATGTGACGAATAAAAACGATTGAAGTTAAGAATTGCTGCTAAGCTTAAAATAATAAGAATAAATCGCATACCGCTAAAATAGTAATAACAATAATCCGTCATCAAAACAAACGAGAGGAATACAAAACAGGTGAACATTCGCAGAGAAAATTTACAATTTTTGGTATAGCAGCATGACGTCATTTCCAAGATAGTTTCTGCAGATAATAATAAGTTTTAATATTTACGATCGACCGGGATTATAACAATGAGAATTATAGAAATAATTCAAGTTAACTACACGGAAATATGAAACTAGTTCAGCATACAAAATGCCGAATTATGACACTAAAAAATGAAGCTGTAAATGTTTATATATATGTGTGTGTGTGTGTGTTATTTATTCGGAAATGCAAGTTATAAGAATAACAGTTAGCGAAATTTCTCTGCATTCTCTTTTTACTCGTTTTTCTTTCTTTCTTTTTTTTTTATCAATATTACAATGCTTACTTTCAAAGGATTTAAACAGAAATAATACATCCAATAATAGAAGCAAATAGCAACATTGATTGCATGGGTTGGTAGACATAGTGATATCTGAAAGTTGTGTGTGTACTATCGGTTACCATAGCAATAACAGTATAGAAACACTCAACCTTACATTTACTATCTGGAATGATAAATTACGGATACTGCTTTGATATCGGATAATCTACGTGTAGTAAATTTCTTCGGCATTTTTCAAAATATAAAAAGAAAAATAATAATTTCTTTTTTTTTTCAAAAATTTAATTTTATTTATGGCTATTAAGGTATCTAATTTTATCAAGTAAATAACATTATTCAATTGGAAATTTCTCATGTCATAAATAATGGTAATAAAGTTTTGAAATTCAATCGGATAAATAAGAATTTCAGAAAAATTATTATTAATCTTATCGGGTTAAAGTTATAAAAAAAAAGTTTCTAAGCTAATAGAAAGAATGGGATAGAATTGGAAAAGTGGAGATAAAAATTTTGCAATAGAATGTCATACAAACACAGTGACATTGATTTAACAAAGTCTGTTATGACTAGAATGATGGCGCCAGAAGTCTATTATGACTTGACCTGTTTTGTCACGCAAAAGGAAGGATTTAGGTGCGTGAATAATCGTATCCTTTCTTTAAATATTATTTGCCAACAGCATTCCAATCTCTTCTAAATTGGCAATGCTATAAAAAAAAAAAAAGTCGAAGGTAACAACAAAGTAATTAGGATATCGAGTTGGGCCTACATCTACTTCAAATAGAATCTCGAGGATTAAATCTATACTTCACGTTATAAAGTACTTATACTTATTTCCAGCTTCGGCAATAAAGATAATCTAGATTCTATTTACAACAATATAGAAAAGTGGATATTAAAAAAAAAAAAAAAATTGAACCGCATGAAAAGTTAGACGAATGAAATTCAATTCAGTTAATTTGAAATGATAGAAGAAAAACTCGATAATGTGGTTTTATAGCAATATACAGAGAGAGCACTACAGCCACATTTTTCTAGATTCAGTGTAGAAAGGTGAATCAACTTAAAGTAGCTAGCATATTCTTTCGAGTTTATTTTATCAATGCAAAAATTTTAAAGAAAATCTTTATTTTGTTGAATTATTTCTGGTTTTGGAATAGTATCAAATAGCTTTTTAGCTTTTTAAAAGAAATTACAACCATTTTAAATGTAATTCCGTACTTTAGAGCAATTTACTAGCGAATTTTGAAAGTTTTCAAGAAATTTTCAAGACTTTTATCATCATGCATTTCATAAAAGTAACTGAATTTTCAGCAGCAATTTTTAAAAATTAAATATTTTTCAAAAATTAGAAAAACGTTCATATTTATAAAATGTAAAGAATAAAATTCTTAATAAATATTTTTCAGAATAAATACATAATGATTATAATTTAACTCGAACGTAAATATTTTAATATTATAAATAGTTCATCATTAACATATCGCAAACATAAGCATAAAAAATTAATCTAAAATTAAAATAAATATACCTTTTATCCTGATTAAATATTATCAGTTTAATTTTTAATGAGATAAATTTTTCATTTATTTATAGTTTAATCACTTAGTCCGATTATTATTTGGAAAATATATACATGTAGCTTTAAAGTAATATTTTTTTACAATTATTCTATATTCTACAGTTATAAGTTATTCGTATCGTTTATCAATTTCTACTTTCTAAATCTGGCATTCAGAAGCTTGAAAAATAAAATATTTGCGGTTTATAAATAAAAGCAAAAAAATATTTGTATTGCATACATACACCAAGTTACAAAAATAGTATCTTGTATATAGTTGCACATTTTTAAATCCATTAATCTTATTGCAGCATGTTTACAGCCTATCGTGCCATATGAATATTTATAATTTAATTAAAAATTATAAATACGTAGATTATTTTATACGTTAAATATCAAGAAATATATATATATATTTTACGCGTATATATATATACGCGTTGAAATATAACTGTAGAAAATAGGTGTACTTTAATCATCGACACAAATTGATGTTCTTTAATCATCAATAAATTTCTTTTCCTTTTGATACACTTTTTACGGTCGATAATACTTATCCTTTAAATTAACCGAGAAGAAATATCGTAGAAAAAGTTAGAAAAATTTAATTTGAAAGCTACTTTTCTGTTTTTACAGGTAATTTTATTTTCTTTTATTTTTTATTTTTTTTCTTCTTCTTCTTCTCCCATTCGGAATAAGTTGAAAATTCGAGCTTGGGGCATAATTATTCAATATCTATATCAACAATACGTCCAGTTTCTGATTTGTTGTATTCAAATAGGTATTCTTATTAGGAAGTAGGTTGAAATTTAGCCTTTAGCATTTCTATCGGGGACACACTAAATTAATTTCTCTAAGAGTTTCTATTAATAACATTTTACAATATTTCCAATCAATGGAAAATTTAACATTTTCCAATTTCGAATATTATATAAAAAGAAAAAAAAATTATACAGCGTAAAATAAGTTATAGCGAAAGAAAATAGGATAAAATTAGTTAATTCTTGTATCCACAATCGATCAGGAAAGTAGCTCTTTCGTTTAATACAACCTTTCGAAAATTGAGAAAAATTTTAAAAGGAAAGTACATCAACAAAATTAATAAAACAAAACTAAAAGTAATATATATATATATTTATCTTCAGTTAAATTTTATTTAAAATAATTTTCTAACGCGACCTATCATTAGTATACTGTGTGTGCAGTAGTCTAATGTAAATATAAATATCACAGAAGAAAAATTATAATTAGAATTTTTGACATTTTTAACTCATTTTAACAATCGTTTCTCTAAATTAAATTCAATCTAAAACATAATTTTTGAAAATCTCCAGGTAAATAGATATCTCTGCAATTTCGTGGAAAGATACTAATGAGAGGCATTAAGATAAAACAATGCAGAAATTCACTTTGAAATCTATAAAAAAAATAATATTCTGAATAAGTGTCGAAAATATTTTTATACTTCTTATGATGGAAAAATTTCGTTAATATATTTACAAAGTATTATTCATTCCTGTCTCGTTTCTGAATACATTTATATTTAAAGTAAAAATACTTTTCATAATAGACTTAATAGATGCAAAAGTAGCGTGTATTTAATTTCACTTTCGTTGTTTTTTTTCCTTCAGATAAATTTTTGTACCTATACCTTATATATATACTACTAACAGAAGAAATAAGAACTGAAATTTCAACTTTATTAAATTAAATTGGTGCACTTGAATGCTCTAGAGATTTATTATTATTGAGTGAACGGAAAAGATTTATACGGGATTATTCAAGATAACGATACAACAATAAAAATTGTACAATATTTTTTCGATTATTTATTTATAGAATCGATAAGTTGATTATAACTGATAAATTATTAAAGCTATAATAATTCCTGTGTTTAAATCACGTTTCAATCCGTATTTGAATAAATTTTAAACCATTTTAAAGCCATCACGAGTTAATAGACCTGAAAAAATTTTTCTTCGATATTTTAATAGAATGTTTGATAGCTTTTATCTATTTAGAGCAATACACATACATCGACTACACTACTAAAAAGCATATATATATTGCTCGAAACATTAAAAAATTTGACTTTAAAATGACTAAATTTTGATATTTGTGTTGAATTGTAACAAAATGTTATTATTAAACGGTATATCTAAAAATTTTGCTGATAAATATGTAAAATAACCAAATATTGACTTTAAAATGAATAGTGTCGTGGCTCAGAAGTGTTCACGTTTACTTTATCTAAAGCATTTATGACTTTTTTTTTTTAAATCGTATAAACTAACAGTTTTAACCACATAAATCAAAATTATAAATTAAAAAATATATATTTATTAAAGGGTATTTATTGATAGTCAATTATTTTGTAACTAATTAATTATATCCATGTATATAGGATACTGTAAGAATAATGCAAAGAAAACTTTTGATGATAATTGCAGATTTCTATTGATGTTATTTTAAAGTTTTTTGCTGTGGTAAATCATTCATTCTAGAAGCATTTTGGTGGTAAATTACGTAGAAAACAAACAAGAACGATGAATGTTGATTCTTAAACATTAAACAAAGTGGACTCGTTCTCCAAAGGCTTTCTATGACCCACTTGGATTATACCTTCAACATTTCATTTCAGAGTGACGAAACTAAGATTTCAGTAACTCATTTGCGAGATAATGATTAAATGAAAAGAGCCTTTAATTTGAATATTCTAACAAGTATTCTCAGTGAGAAAATGAAACAAAAAGAAAAGCTTATCTTTATTTGAAAGCGTCATCCTTGTTCTTAAACAAATACATTTTTGTTTTGAACAACTTTTGAAGTTATAAAATCAATATTTAACCATAAAATGTTAACAGACAAATCGAATTACACGAGTAGAAACATAATATATCTAATCTAACGCATAAAAATGCTCCAATTGCTACATATTAAATTTTCCTTGTTATAAATTTATAAATTAGGATATTACTTTATAATTCGGTACTAATAAATAAATTTTGGGATTTAATATTAATATTTTACTTGATCAAAATTCTTTAAAGAGGTTGAAAATGTTTAAAAACATTGATTTAATATAACTTATATATTTATATTATACCATACTCTTATTATATTCAGAATTAAAAGATAATTATCATATTTTTATTGGAATACATTAAAAAGCACAAGTTTAAATTTTAAATATAATAGTCACGCAATTTATATAAATATTCTATTTTTTATTATTAATTTTTATCACATTTCAAGATTATTCTGATAATGCTTCAGAATGGGAAATTAATTTTTATATATATAGGCCTAGGCGTGTGTATATATATATACATATAAGTTTAAACACATTATATTAGAGTAAAACTTTACAAATTATAATAAAACTACATTTAATTTGTAAAATATTTCAACCAAATTATTAATATTTTTCATGAAAATAAAAATTAAACTGATTGGTCAACATTTTATAACTTTGAATGACGTTTGTTTCAATTATACCGATCAATGAGAAATAACAAATTTAAATTTAAAAAGTTACGCCCACTGATTATGCTTATTGGCTGAATTTAAACGATAATAAACTAAATGATTTTAGATACACCAATAAGAAGAAGTTTAATCGAATTTGAATTTATTAATCAATTATTATGTAAAAAATAAGAATGTACTTCGTTTAAACGAAAAAAATGGATTTGTATACACTTTAAAAGGGTAAAACATATTGGCAGAAACTTTAGTATTGTATATAATGGCTGAATATCTTGATATATTTGACGTTATGACATAAATGAAAACATTTCTGTCAATATTCGTGGCATGAATGATATATAATGCAAGGTAGGTGTTTGTGACAGCTTAGCGAAGGATAAAAGACAGTATTATATATAGTCTAACTCAAATAGGTGATAATGGTGCAGAGACTCGCGATTTAACAATATAAAGAGAAAATGAACAGCATTTTTATAATGCATTTGCTTTAAATTTGTTAAATAATTTATGAAGTTAAATAATCGAGCAAAACTTCACTTCTAAGTGTAAGTGTTTATCACCCGATAATTTCTATAAACTCTATTCTCTTTGCCTTTAGTAAAAATATAAAAACATTAAAAAATTCTCTTCGAATTTCACATATGAATTTTAAACCTTTTGAGTTAAGTGGATCAATAATTGTACATGTTTACTAAGTACCACGTCTGTGGTATATTTGCATATCGGATATATTTAATATATACAAGTAAGTGATTATATATGAAAATAATACATTAATAAAATTATCTTGAATATTTAACTAATTTTGAAGGTTTAAAATAATTTCTGAACAGGAAAAACATATAAATTAGTAAAACGTTTGATTAGCCTTTGTTCTGATTAGAATTAATTCTTAGTAAAGACAAAAGGAAAATTAGATTCTTAAACAGTGTTTGCATATTTTTAAACTTCATTATATTAAAAATGTTTTGGGAAATTTTTAAAAACTTATTTTAATTTTATATTGTTAAAATAGTTCAGGTTTATTTCTAAATAAAGTGTAAAATTTTTAAAGACAAATATTATGTTATAACCAATAATTACGATCATACGATAAAAAAAAATCTTCTAGATGTTAAAAAATGTTATAACAATTTAGAATTAAAACGTATGCTTCTAATCATATAATAAATAATTGTTTAAAACAAATAATTTATGATTAAATCTAATTAAACGAAAGAAAATTAAAGATGCGATACAATAAGAATAGAGACATTAGTAAGATAAATGTTCTTCGATTGATTGAGATTAGAGAACAAATCAAAAAGCTTTAATAACTGCTGATGACGTAACAATTCACGACGTAACAATAGACTTTGTTTTGAATTGAAACAAACTGCTAGCAAAATTAATTTAAAATAAATTGAATTAAGAAACTGAATTGTTTCGATAAAACATAATTACGGTCTATTATGTAGATCTACTCATTAAAAATATGGCAAAATATATCCTAGTTAAATAATTTATATACCAGAGAAAAGAATTGAAATGAAATTTGCATCTATCAATATATTTAAATAGATTAGAGAAAATTTGGTTAGCGAGAAAGCATACAAATAAAGTAGTTTGAAGTGAAAAATCTCTCTTTTGAAACTACTTTGCATTTTTTCAATTGCGGAATATATAGCAAGCAAACGATTTCGATATTATTATGTTGTTTATTACATTAAAAAAATCAACATTATTATAATATATAAATATCTAAAAGAATTATTATTAAGAAAAAGGGGGGAAAAAACAATTAAAACATGTGGTTGCTGAGACAACCAAAACAAACAATAATAGTAAAAAAAAAAGAAAGGAAAAATGTGTATACAGGTATCCAGTTGTGTGTTGATATAAAGGTGAATTTTTAAAATAGAAAAATTATGGATTTTCATATTTAAATATGTTTTATTAAATATAAATATTCTTTGATTGATTACACGGTGTTAACTTTTTATGTTCGATTTAGAAAATTGCGTATTTCGAAATGCGTGCTATTTTATAATAAATTTTAAAAGAAAAAAATTGATTAAATTGTTTTTAGTAAAAATTTTCGCATCTTAATCAATTTTTTATCAATTATATTTAATATGGGTATAAAATGCGCACATTTTAATAACTATACCATTTGTTTGGCATAAAACTTTCGGATTTTTTTCCTTTTTTTTTTTTTGTTATAATATTCGCACGAATCTCTTGTATTCAATATGTTAATGGTATAGAGCTAGGACCCGTAAACACTTATATCGATAAAATGAAAATTTTTAAGCTGAAAATTCTTTTAAGTTAGTACAGCACGAAAACAGGAAACATTAAATCAAAAACTTTCGTGAAAATAATGATAAGAATGATTGTTTCTAGAAAAAGGCAGTTCCGTATAATATGCATACTAAATACTAAATTCCTCTTTCAGTTTTAGTTTTAAACAAAAAAACAAATTTCAGTTGCTTTCAGAATGAGAATTTAAACCGTTTTAAAAATCATTTTAAATCGCAAAGATTTCACAAAATTCAGAAATTATAAAAATAGTCTATTTTTATAATTTATAAATTTTAAAATGTAGTAATTTACACTTTTTGAATTTTTTAACATCTAACACACTATTAGTTATTACAAATATTTTATGTTAGAGAGTTATGTAAATCTTTTTTTTAGTTAAAATAAAATATAATTTTAATGAGAAAACAGTCTAAAAACAGTAAATGACTTAACTAGTGACTAAATATCCACTTAAGGAGTCTTTCTAAACATGTGCACAGACGTTCATTCGATAGATAGTGCTGTGTATAGCCTAATGTGTTGCTTTTGAAAATTTTCAACATAATTTTAATGAAATAATAATAATAAATTTATAGTTCTTTTATTTTGAAAATCATATCTTATTCACTTTTTTGAATTAAATTATATAAAACAACAACAAAAAAAATTCATTATCATTATAGAAACATTATATCATTGCAATATCAAATTTACCATGTTCTTAATGAGAATGTAACGAAAATAATTCTTAGCATTTTCCAATCAATTTATTATATGTATTTTATTCAATTTATATCATTTTATTAAATAATGATAAATGATTTCATATAACATAAATAGTACAAATAAAAATTTTTTTCTATTTTTTTTATGTCAGCAAGATTCATTTAAATTTAATTCATAAAATAATTACGCTCGAAACATAATATTTTAAGATGTTCGAAATTTTTTGCCAAATGAAAAATTTCAAATTTTCTAAAATATGAAAGCTGTTATCATTTTTAAAGATATCATTAGGCTACCTAAGGATGTTTATAAAATCATACTGAGAAATATTTTTATCTCCATCAGAAGGACAAGAATAGTTGACCAAAGTTATATGAATTTTTTTCACGTATTTATGATAGAATATTGAGATTCCATTTCATAAAAATCTATAAACATTTATTAAAGAATACGTACATAAAAATAATTTTTCTAGTAAGTATCCTTACAGCAATATATAGACACCTTTATAATAGAATATAGCTACCTACATCTTTCGCTCGATATTTTCTTATTTTACTGATACTTACGATGAACATTAAGGGTGAAAAGTAATAATTTTAATCATCTTTTAAAGTAAAATTATAAAACGTAAACGAGTTTAAAAAGTTTACTTTCTTATAAGTTATAGATATTTTCGAAACGTCATTTATCTAAGAAAAAAGAAGAAACAAGTGAATTATATCAAAACAATGGATATAAAGCCATCAAAACTGATAAATGCCTATTTAATAAAACAATAGATTTGCTATTGTGCACATAACTGGTGAATTACGAGTAGATTATGTATCTGAAAGTTATCATATTGCGAAAAATGGTATGTGCACATGGCGGTATCCAAATCTCGGATTACCAAAACTTTTTCGAAATAAATTGGCATCAAACTTTTCAACAATATGGTATTGTTTGGATAAAAATGTTATTCTGCACTTTCTGATATAACTCATATAAAAATTATAGAGTTTTGGCGGCATAAAAATAAAAGAAAAAAGTTATACTCGGGTTTCACTTTGCTGGGGGCCATAATATAAAGTTAACAATTTCATATTTTATGTAATTGTCTCTTACCATATTTATTTTAAGTTTTAACTTTAGAAACAATAATAGAATGAAATGTTCAATTAATAATCCAAACTTTAAATAGCTAGTATAATAATTACAAGAATAAATGTTTGTGATCATTAAATGGCATAATTTTACCTTATTCTCAGAGGGATAAAACAATCGATAAAATGTACTAATGAAGATAGGCAACGTGCAAGATTTGAACATCATTACGTCTCGCAAATGCCCACTCAAAGGACAATGAACGAAAATATTAGATTAGTCGACATGATAAATAGGCATCCCTACGCATTTATAACATGTTTTTCATTTTTTTTATAAGAATTTAACAACAATATATATATATATAAAGGGATTAACTGACGTAACGAAAATAAATTTGTTACAAACAAAAGTGATAAAAATAAGAAAACTTATTTTGTAAGATTAGATGAGACAAGTTAACCGTGAACATTTAACAATACAAACCAAATTAGTACTGCGTGTCATAATCTTATTCATTGTGGTAATTAGCAAAATCACTTTAATTTTCTGCCTTTGCACCAATTTGGATTCATTAAATGCGATAAAATAGCATTTCCACAAAAATTAATTTACCAAATATCAGTTATTATTAACGATTTGACAAATTCAATAACTTTAAAAGTTATTTTATTTTATTTTTTCATTATTTCTTCCCATTACTCCGCAATAAGTTAAAAAGAAAAAAAGATAATATATGTTTCTTTGTCTGTCTGCTACGGAAAAACGGTTAAATCGATTTGGAAAAGTAATTCTTCGTGTAGAAATAGAAAAAAACTGGATCTTAACAGGATGTTTTTGGTTTTCCTCTAACGATCTTTGACTTATTAATCTTTTATAAAAAGGTATTTAGATGGTTTCACGGATTTTACACTGAATTCAAGCAAATAAAACTGAGTAAAGTCTTTAAAAGAATATGTAGTAGACTCCCTCTTATCCGGTTTCTCTTAAACTGGCTTTCGCTTTAATCAGCCACATTTTCATCGAGCTATAAGCAGAGATAAAAATGAAAAAAGAAATAAAAAGCATTCGGAAGGAAAGAGCTTGAAATTGTTATAAGATATATCGAACAGTAAGATAATTCATCTGCCATTGATATCATTCTTATGAAAAAATAACATTTTTTTTTTTTACTTCAAAAAACGAATTTAAATAAAAATGATTACCTATTTTTTATCTAAGTAAATATTCAATAAACATTAATATACGACATATATAATGTATATATTATTTAATGTATAACCTATAAATGGTATTTTGCATGTTTTTTTCGGATTAATCGACCATTCGTTTATCCGGCCCGAGATCTGGTCCCATAGGACTTTTAATCGAGATTATATTGTATTACTTGTTAAATTCATGATTTTTCTATCTTTCAATACTTTTCTCCAAATATTTTAAAACTTTATAAGTAATTTTATTGATGGACTTCCTCATTTTATAGTAAGTAAAGAATATTTTTAATTTTTTGGTAACTGTGAAGTTCTCAAGGTTATTGCACCAAAGATAAGAAGCAAATCTATCATATCACTTCAATTCGTTACGCCTATTTTGCATTATTGCATATTTACACTACATGATCAGTAACATTTATCTACGCGGCCTTCAATTAATATAAAGAAAAAAAAAAAAACAGACCCCGAAAAGTAAATTTGTGTAACATATTACTACTACGTGACTAAGAACGTTTTTCTTTCTATTGAAGAAAAAAAAAACTAGAAAGTTTGATTAACTGTACTCGGTAATTCATTTTACTTAGGTGAATAGAATATTAGAATAATATATAGTAACCCATGCGTGCTGCTACAGTAATAATTAACTATATGACTTATTATACTAAACTTTTGAAGCAATTAATTACACATTTAACTAAAGTTTTGTGTGTGTTTCCTTTACTCCTTTTGTTAAAGAAAATTAACTATATAAACTCTATTTATGTTTAAATAAAATCCAGAAATAAATTTTTCATCAATCAGATTTAAACAATATGAGATGAATTATTTTTAGACTTGGATGACAGTGTTTACTTATAAGAGTAAAGCAGGTCTATTCGATTTCTGTTGCTTCACATCTTTCTAAGCTTCTTTTGTCATTTAATCTGAGACATGTTTGCATAATCGGACTCGCATCGCTTCCTTTAACTCCCAAGCTGTCTTCCAATAGACATGAGAAGGTTAGCATTGGCTAAATATGGAAATCAAACACACGATGAACTTTATCCACTGAGGCCAAATTAAATTTAAACTTTACATGAAGAAATAATAAAGAAATATTTAAGATATATATATATAAATTTATACTTCTGTTTTGAAAAATAATCTATACTAAAAATAAATATTCTTCGAAGAGATGACGTAGATATTTCTCTCTACTTTCAGTTCTTTCAGTTGTAATCTATATTCAAATCCGTTCTTTATATATGCCTATCCGTAGGGAATAAATTGCAAAATCGACACAAATTAACTATAACAATGATTAAATCATATTAATCTTGTTCCCTATAGATTAATTATAGTGTGTTGAATAGATCTTTACGTTTATTCAATTTTTTTACGATGCTTTAGATCTTACGTTTATCCAGTTCAAGAAATGTCGAGTTTTCAGTAAAGGTCAAAGCACCAGCGATGTTAAAAACACATCAAAACTTTTGAGTAAATTTAGAATTTCTACAAATGAGTTTACTCAGTTTTCTAATTGAAAATCTATTGAATTGTCCAGAACGAAATATAATTGTATCAGTTAATCTTTTACATTAAAAGTTGCCATATTCTGATATTTTAGATTCGAATTTATTAATTTCGGTAAGGGATATAACATCAAGAATGACATAAAGATCAATTATGAATGTTTTAGGTTTTGTATAAATCGATAGCAAAACTTTCAAATTTTAACTTGATTTTTTTTTTTCTTTTCATTTCATTTCTTGAATAAAAGCAAACAAGTTCATTCCTAATGCACTCTAGAATTTAAACATGGAAGAAAAAGAATCAGAAGAAGAGCAGATAGAGAAACTATTCACAAATTATATCAACTTTAATAAGATTTATATGGTCATCTCAACAGAAAGTGAAATGGAAAAATGCTTTTACAAAATCCAAAACATTTTGGTTTTCGAAAAAAAGGAAAAAAAAAATAAAAAAAGTAATAATTGTAAGTCAGAAAGATGTGTCGATTTGTCATTTTATTTTGCAATATGCTGAATAATATGTTGTTAGTTTAATAAAAACTTTAGAATCATTATTTGCTGACAGCAAAATGATGCTAAAACACGGCAAGCAATTCGATTATTTCGTGACCTATGCAGTTTTAAGAAAACGTAATATTATAAAAGTCAAATAATTGATGTTTAAGGTTTAATCTTATATGCACATTTTTATAAATTAAAACAAAAATTTCTTCCTCTCATATAAATGATAAAAAAAAAAAACAATTTTTTTGGGGGAGAATTTCTTTGCTTTTTGCTTTAAATCAAAGCAATTCTCCCCCCCCCCAAAAAAAGAGAGAAGTTGAGAATTTCTCTAATACGGGAATTTCGTGTTGGAAATTTACTATTTTTTCTAGAAAGTTTGCTGAAAAATTACTCCAGGTAAAATTGAAACAATTGATATAAGTTGCTTCAATTCATTATTAAATTCTATCTATGCCTGCTTTAAAATATAAGTTTAATAAATTTTATCTCATTAAATTTATAAATTCTCTCTATCTGAATATAGATATTCTCAATCACAACGTGGAAAAATATAAAGCATTTTTCTTTTTATAGTAAATAATTATTATACTTATAGAAAGTTGTTATAATAAATAATCATTCGTTTAAGACTATACGAAAAATTTATAAGATCACGTTTAAAACTAAATAAAAAAAGAAATTTAATAGTGAATTTTAACATAAGTACAGTTCAGTTTTAAAGAATTCTTGATGTAGCCTTGAGTTTTTTTAGCCATTTAAACACTGAACAAATCTTTTAAATTTTTATTAAGCACATGTTTTAAAGAAAAATTTTCGTTTCTCCTCTTAGAGTAATTTCTCAACTGTATTCTGAATAGTTCTTATGTAATGGTTATTCAAAACAGAACACAGAATTTTATAATTTAAATTTATTATTTTTAGTTCTTTTGCATTAGAGAAGTGGTTCCAACGAGAGGCGCACGCCCCGTCAGGGGGAATTTGATTTTTGAGGGGGGCAATTCGAGAATGAGTTATTAACAGTGAATTTTTTGCATTTCTTATGGTTTTAGAGGTTTCATATACATTATATAAATATATATTGTGACATATACATTTTTTTAATTTAAAATCAAAATGTATACGGCGATCAGTTGGTGACAATGGAGAGGGGGAGAGCCCGTTAATAGAGAGAGTGGTTAGAACTTTTACTCTTTACCTCTCCATTGTCATCACCTGACCGCCGTGTACATTCTGATTAAGATAAGTCTAGCGATCTTAGAAGAAAGTAAAAAAAGTATTTAGTATGCACA
>WUQG02406088.1:0-16850 GCA_011317285.2 Androctonus mauritanicus | reverse complement strand
CTCTTGGAAAAGGGACTAGCTGGATAGTTGCACAAAAAACTTAGCCCTTACGAGCACACAGCATCTTCGTCTAAAAACTTAATAGACAACCTCTTGGAAGTAGGACCACTCCCTGAGCAAATGATGCAAGTCTTCGACTTCAAGGCTTTGTATCCTTCCATAAAATTAGAACCAGCATGCCTCTTATTATATAGATTCCTGTTAGAATACTTACTTAAAAATCAATGTGATCCAGAACTTATTAGAGACATTTGCCATATAATTGTACATCAGTCTTATTTTATGTTTGGACATAAAGTATACACACAGACAAAGGGCATGCCGATTGGAAGCCCAATGGCAGGGGTCTTAGCGGAACTAGTAATCTGCTTTAAACAAAACGATATATTACCAACTATAAGGGATAATATTGTTGTATATAAAAGGTATGTCGATGATATCCTTATCATAACTGAGAAACCGAACCACCACATTAACTTAGAAGAGATGCTCACAGACCATAACCTGGGATTAGAGTTGATCAAACAGAGAGATGAGGATGAAATAGAATACCTGGATTTAAAAGTTAAAATAGTAAAGGGTGAATACAATTTAAGCATATATAGAAAGAATACATATGTACCACTATTTATCAAGGTGGATTCAAACGAGCCGTGGCAATTCAAAATAACAGCATTCAAGGCTCTCCTACAAAGAGCACTAACACACTGCACAACAATAAGTGATAGAAATGAAGAGAGAGACTGGATTATAGATCAAGCAAGACTCCATGGTTACGACAAATGACTAATTATACGGTTATGGAAAGAGGTATCCAAGAACCAAGGAAAGCAAATACAGAAATCAAGAGAGGACACTAAGAAAAGCCTTTATATGCTTGAAATCAATCCAATAACTATGAAATATAAAAATAAAATAGAAAAAACAACAGGTTCAAAAATTAGGAAGAATACGCTTTTTAATCTTTTAAGAAATAATAAAGATGAATATGACCGTGCAACCCTCCCGGGAGTATACAAAATTCCAGCCGTAGATAACGACCTGAATCAAAATATAAAGTACATAGGTTACACAGCAAGGTCTCTGAACAAGAGAATTAAGGAGCATAAAAAAGATATTGAAAAATCTGCATATACAACAGCACTGGCGCAGAGAGCGTTAATTACTGATATGACCATAAAATGGGGAGAGGCAAAATTTTTATGTAAACAGGATGATCCAAAAAAAGGGAGAGTTGTGGAGACCGTTGCCATATTTAACAGCAAGAACTCAACATCAGGAACCATTAATAGAATAGATCCAACTGCAATTATTAATGCTTGGAAATCATGTATAGCTTTAAAATAACCAGATAATTGTGATAGTTAATGTATAATTTTGTTCAATTTATGAATTTTGTTATAATGTAACTAACCTATTTTTCTTTAACTTTATGTATGATTATGTTAATTTATATCTCGTTTTTGTTATTTTGAAATGTTGCTATAGTTACTATTGTTTCCATTTATCAGACGTTCTTTAGAATTACTTTGTATTTAGAAGCTGATGCTGATTTTGTTAATAAATCGAAAGCGCTTCTTCTAGCAGAATGTAGTTTGTGTTGTTAATTCAATTTTCCTGCCAAAGTGCTTGGTTGTTTGATTCTTTAATATAATTTACACAGATATACCTTATTTTTTGAGGCAAATTGGAAATCAGAAACAGTTCCTAATACATTGGAAAAATTGCCAAATTGCTAAAAAAATGTTTTATTTTTAATCATATCTGTCCAATCTGTATTCAGAATATATCATAAGACACAGACAAAGATGGAATGAAAAATGAAATATCAGATAGCTTAAAGTACATTACCTAAGGTATAATACTTAGAATTTTGATTCCTATATCCTAGAATAACATTTCCATTTGGTATTAATATTTAATATAAATAATTATTTTTTTCATTCATATATGTAATTTTTGATATTAATTTATTAAATATTTAGTTGATAATTTTGTTTCATGACTCAATTAATATTAAAATAATTTTTACATATTTTATATTAAATACAGAGAATAAAAGCAGTTTCTTATTTCTGAGTTAATCTGTATTTTCACCAAGAAACAATTGAAATAATTTTATAATTATAAATTTGCCATAAAATATTCAACAAATTCTCTCAATATAGCAATCATTTATCACAATAAAACCTGTTGTTTATGAACAATATATACTGAAGCGAAACTAATTTTAATACAATTCAATTCTTTTAATTAAATTTAGAAACAAAAGAACTACTAATGTTAAAAGAATCTCTATTGGCAAAAATCCAACATTCAATAAACTCCATTCATACTAGCAAATATCAATAGAGACAGACTGTCTCCTGCTATCAACTTTAACAAAATCTATGTAGAAGGAAGTTAACTTTTCAAGTTGATTCAATATACAATATTTCAGAATATTTAAATAAGAAATAATTGATTACGCTTAATAAATTTGTTAAATGATAACCAAATTGACAACTATGTTCCAAATTAAAATAAAACAAAATCTAAACTAGTTTACAGAATGTTGAAATAAAATTAAAGATGCAGGAGCACTTTCAGATTGGACTGCCTCTCTTCAGCTACACAAAGAAAGTGAGCGTTAACAGAGAGCAGGACATCTATAAAAACAAGTTTAAACTGTAATTTAAACCCCAAGTGTCAGGGTAACAGTAAAAACAAACAGGTTGTGCATGTGAGATAAAATGTTAGGCAAAGGAGGGATGGAAACAGAGCAATAACAGATACAAAAGATTATATTTGTGCACTTAAATACTGTAGTTACAATGATTAAATAAGTACTCCCAAGCACTGGGTACAGAGTCTTTATCCTTAGAATTGATTAGATTTTATCCTTGCTATGGAGATAAATGTTCTAAACTTCTTGAAAGTTGGACAGTCCAGCCTGAAAATGCTCCTACATTTTTAATTTTATTTTAAGGTTCTGTAAGCTAGTTTTGATTTTGTTAAATGATATTTCCTTAATTAAATTTTATTATTATTTTAATCTATAAATTTCAAATTAAGTAAAAATATTGTAGTATTTTATTCAATTTTACATATAACTTTATTAAAATTTATTATGTTCTAAATTATTTTTGTTTTCTGCAAAACTATATTTATATATACTGTATATAAAATATAGTATTAATGTCAGTAAATTAAATTTTACTAATTTACTAACTTTAATACTATAATAATATATTAATACCTATACACATATTCTCCAACTTCTGTAAATAATTGGGACCAAAAGGTATTACATAAAATGAACCTAATTGCTTTGCCAAATTATATCGCTTGAGAAGCTTAATGAAAATTTAATCATTTGAAAGCTTCTGTCAAGCTTCTCAAGAGATATAATTTGACAAAGAAATTAGGTTCATTTAGAGTAAATTCCCTTGAAGTTTGGATTTTAAAGTTTATTACATAAAATCTTTTGGTCCCAATTATTTGCAGATTCTTTACTTTTAAACTATACCAACACAAGCTTCTGCTTTATATGGAAATCACTAGGTAAAAAATATATCAACTCTTATTAGAACTGCTTATTAGTGCTCAGAGTTGATATATTTTTTTACTTTTAAACATTCAGATTTCACTGAAGACAAAAACAAAAGATTTTTTGGCAAAAATTCTGAAGAAAAATTACCAAGCTAATAGACTATCATGATTGCACATTATGGTACTATATTTCTCTCTGAGTGAAAGTGAATTGAAAGTGAAATGATGCTGCATAATACAATATCGTACCAGTAATACGATACTTAAGATGGACTTTTTCGGCCAAAAAGTCCAAGGACCAGTAAATCTTAGAATCTACTGGTAAAGCCTAACATTTACCATTAAGTGTGAATTATCTAATAAAATATTTAAATACTATATATTTAGTATTACACTAAATACGAAATATTTAGTTTAATAATTAAATATATTAGTACTCAGTTGTTAAAGTTAATAATATATACTTATTATTAACTTTCAGTTTAAATGAAAAGCAAGCAAGAATACAATATTGATTCTAGAAATTTCTAAAGTTTGGATATGTTTTACCTACAACAAATTTTTTGAATTTTCTCTAATCAAATGTACAAAGATGCTTTGAATCTTAGTTATTCAATACAGTAATACCTCAGAGTTACATAATAGGTTGAGGTGGACTAGGAAGCATAACATAAGTCAAAAATTACATAAGTCGAGGTATCTACAGATTCCCAAATGTAATTTCAGGTACATATGTATTAGGTTCTTAATAGGCTCTTTATTACAAAGAAAACAATGGAGCAGCATATTCTGAATGTTAATAGTAATACAATCCTTTTATTATGATAATTAGTTTAGTCCTAGTACCTAATAATCAATGTATCAGGTTTGGCAGATGGACAGTAAGAGAGCCACAAAGACAAATATTGAAGCCTATAGTTTGCAAGCTATCTTTAGACATTACAAAAGAAAAGAGCACTCAAAAAGAAAACCAATATACACCTTCCATACAAAAAATCCAGTACAGTTTATGACAGTCTTAGGAATGATAACGATAGAAAGATTTTCTTTCTATGAAGTATACACAATACCAGCAAAGAATAGCTACAGAACTGGATGAAATCTATATTGAAAATAAAGCAAGAATTATGAAAGATAAAACAGATGAACATAAAAGAGATATCTCTAAATATTGATTGGAATAAAGTTGAAATCATAGAGTGTGTCCAGAATATGCAAGAAGTCAGAATAGAAGAGGCTACAGAAATAGCCAATTGATTAACAACAATGCACCAGAGTGTATATCAACACCATGGATTTGGGCTTTAGAAAAGCATAGCTAGTACAAAACATGAAACATTTAGTAAAAAATTATTTCATAATTATTCTCCTTTGTGTCTTCATTTATACCTAAAAGATATACATGTACAATTTATATATGTTATGAATTAATATAGTGCTACTCCAATAATGTATGTTAACACTTTTATGCCAGCTAAGGTCATTTTAATTATGTTTAATTTTGCTTTATATATTTATATTAAAATTATTTATATATTTATTTAATTTTTATTTATTTATCTGTTTTATGCTTATATTCTCTATTATTTAATAGAATATGAACATATACAAAATTAAAAGTTAATCTGTATACTGTATGACAACTTTAAATTTTTGAATTAAGTTTGAATTCTATTCTACATAAGTATATTGATAATTTGCTTCTTACTGCTGAAGATGGCCTTAGTAGGCCAAATATTCATTCTGCCTTTAACTGAACTTGTTATGTGTGCATTTTGAATTTAAAAAAGTTATCGATGTCATACTAACAAGTAAGACTGCTTTGTTATTACTTTTAACTAATGCATCTACTAACAGCACACTACAGCAGTTGTAAACTCCAAACAGTTTTATTGCTAACGTTTTCAATAAAACCGTTTGGAGTTTACAACTGCTGTAGTGTGCTGTTAGTAGAGGCATTAACTAAAAAAGTTAGAAAGTTTAATAAGAACTTAGTTTTAGTAAATTATTATAATAAAATCCACAATATTTTTTTTAACAGGTAATATTGACTTTCTTCAATTTTTAAAAAAATTATAATTTCCAGAAAATTATAGGCCTATTTGATACTGATAAATTATTTGCAAAAGTAAAGATTTTAAGAATTATAGATAAATTTAAGATTAATATTTAAATAAAACTTTACAATTTTAAAATAATAACTAAAGCCACAATGATTGATTACGTAACGTGTTACTGACAACTGCTCTATACGGAGTAATGTAAATTAAAGTTCCAATTAAGCACTAATGTTAGTGCTTAATTGGAACTTTAATGATTGATAATGTTTATTACTGCATTAAGCTAAGTTAGAAAAAGTCACTTGGCACTTAGTAGCTCAGAAATTCAAAATTGAATACCAAGAAATAAGTTAAATGAATAATAACTGTCATAAATTAGTATAATATACATTATTGCATTTGTATTAATACTTTTGCAATGTTTAACATCAATATGTAAAACAGCAGTAACTTTTCACTATTCAAGAATTGACAAAGTTTTATCTTAGAATTAATGGAAAATGAATTTTTATTTTACATATTTTCACTAACAAAGAATTTTTAAAATCTTCTTTATACTGTATTTCTAAATCAAGGGATACCTATATGATATTCTCTTGTGGACAGGAATAGAATTTACCAGTCCATAGAATCGTAAGAGACAACTAAAAGGCACTTTTATTCTTCTGCTAATAGTCTACCACACTTCTGTTAAGATTCTCTCTCTCTCTCTCTTCATGATTTCATTTTATTTTTCTCATTTCATTCTTCAAATAGTTAACACTGAATATACTTATATTCAGTGGTTTAACTATTTAGTGTCCACAAAAGATCTCTCAGAAAAGAAAATGTAATAGCCTATCTTTTGAACAAAACATGATAAATGAATACAGTTTTATGCATTTTGTATAATAACTAAAAAAATTTGTTTCCTTGTTAAACAACTTCCATTTGAGCCCCTTTTATTGCTCAAAATATATCCAAACAATATTCAATCTCTCACAGTCTCTTTCAATAACAGTTATACATTAAAGCTGCAATTATTCTGGACAAATAATTGCAGCTAAGCCTACTTTGCACATATGTAAATGGCACTGGGTCCAGAGTTATAATACATCAGTGGCAGTATAATTAGAGAAACAGAAAATATATTATAGCTGTTAATGTATCAGATGAGGCCATTTTTGTACATGTTAGGACTTTTTCATATAAATAAAAAAATTGAAAAAAGTACTGCTAAAAATCGTGTAAATAAAATAAGAACAAATTAATAAATATGAAATATTGATAAAAATGACAATATTTCAAAGAATTCATGTAATTTTTTTAATATCTATATGATGTAACTTCAGTCAACAAATTTTATGTAACTCATAGTTTTTATCAATAATTTCTAAAATTTTCGGCCAAATTTCTTCATTCATGGTTCATTTTGTTCAGAAGAACTTATCTAAAGTCTTTTACATCAACTATTTTGTTGAGAGAGTTAAAATTGCATATAAGAAAAATCATGTTTTTGCTGATCTCAAAAATGTAAAGTTATGAAAGGAATAAAATTAAAAAAAAAAACTTACACTGTTGCTGTGATGGTTAATGTCAGAAAGAAAACAAAATCTGCAATAAACACTGAAAATTTCAACAAAAATTAAGCGAGATTTCACAATTTTAATTTTTTAATTTTTTTTTTTGCATATTAATTAGACTTAATTACAAAACAGCCACAGTACTCAAGGGATTAAAGCTCTATCTAACACAGTGCATATTGCAAGTAAAAATTCCTACTTCAAATTAGGTGACACTAATTACACCCAGAAAAGAGGGCCCTATGATCATCATGATCATCATTGGCCAGCTCCATGGCAAAAGTACTAATCAGAGCAACTGAAGAAAAAATTATCAGTAAATACAGAAAACACATCAAATTTGATATATAGACAATATTTTCATCATTACCAGACACTACAATATATGCAAAAAAATAGTCGAAGATATTAAAACCAACAATTATAGTTTAACCCTCAAAATAGAATAAGTCAGTAAGGAAACAGTAAAATTCTTGGATGCTACCATATACAAAGATGGTGAATGGTACAGTATAAAAGTTTATAGAAACCAGTAAGCATGCTGGCATATATCTACAGCACATAATACAATTGCAACAGGTATAAAATGGCAAGTTTCTGTGTACTTATAGAATGAGCCTTCATTATCTGCATGTACCTCACTAACTTACTGAGAGCTTAGGCTTTCTTAAGGCATGCCATTAATTACAATACAACATAAGGTGATTTTATAAAATTGTACACAATGCAAAAAAGAAATGGTTTAACAAGAAAAATAATGAAATTACCAAAGCAACATAAAAAAGCAGCAATTAAATGACATTCCACTATTTCTGCAAATAAAAAATTTATAGAAAAATTCACAAAATCAGTTAGTAGAAAAAAAAGGCCTATCAGGATTTTTATGCATAAGAAATTAAAAATAAAAACAAATTGACACAGCTAGTATATATAAAATACCCATTCATTCAGCAACTAACAATATTTAAAATTATGTAGGGATTATGTAGGGATCACTAGATATCAGCTATAATACAGGATCAAAGAAGGACAGGATAACACAGGATACAGAATGCCAAATACAGCAAAAAAGCACTAATTTATTTGAATTCACTTTACACAAAAATAAAGACATCAGTGCAGATTGAAAGTATGCAAGAATTATATCCCAAATCTAACTTACAGATCTTGATTTCATTAAAAAAAATGGCACATTTTTAAAGAAAATCTTAGCAAATCCATAATTGATAAAAAAAGATGCAGAAATGCTTAATGAAGTTTGGAGATGGCTAGTCATATATGATTTATCATGAACTGTATGAGTTACTTGAAGCAAGTGACTCATACAGTTTTTATATAATAAAAACTGTATGAGTTACTTGCTTCAAGTGCTGATACTTTTTGACTTTTTGATAATTTTTATTAAACTAGTTCAAATTATATTTAACAACATATCTAAAATGAATTGAGTTTTGGCTTAAATTAATTAAATTTTTACATGTATTATTTAAACTGATATTTTATTCACAACATATTTTTCTTAGTAACAATTTTTCTAACTGAAATAAAAAATACATAAAGTATGTTGTTTGAGCTGTTCTTGAACTTGTTTGTTTTGGAAACTTACCTATCTTCTGAAAATGCATTGAAACTGTGCCAAAAAATCCAGGAACTTATTAAAGATTACATTTTCATTGACAATTGTTTTTCATATCTAAAGATAAATTTTTATAAACCAAACTTCAAGGAAAATAATTATTTATTAATTATGAAATAGTACCAACATTAATATAAATTCTATCCAATTTATATTTTTTAAACTAGCACTTAAATGAGTGAAAATATGAATTGGTAAAAACTGACAAGAGCAGAAGCAAAAATTACAAAATGAATACTTTTCAATTATTAAAATTTCTGTTAAAATTATCATGGGATTAATTTGGCAATTTAGATTCTATTTAAATATCTAAATAATATTAAAAATAACAGTTATTTCAATTTTATTCAAATAATCATAATTTAATAAAATATTGATAGGAAAATGACATTAACGCAGTATACAAATATATTCTAATCACGTATTGAATACATAAATGAATATATACAAATAAAAAACTTTTGCTGGCATGAAGACAACTTTCATATCAACATAATATTTAAATGATTTTAGAACAAAAATAATGTTCTTCAAAAACTTTCTACCTTTTTTAGATTCAAAATGCACATGTAACAAGCTCAATTAAAAACAGAAGGAATATTTATTAAGTAGCTCATATTCATAATTACTTAATAAATATTCCTTCTGCCTTTAATTGAGCATATTATATGTGCATTCTGAACAAAAATAATTTATATTTCTAATTGATCTTCAACTTTAATACTTATTTCCAAAAATTGCATAATTTTATTTAAAGACATTTTTATACTGTTATTTGTTCTATGAATATTGCTATTATACAAATTATTAGAACTGATATGCATGCTAAATGTATGAAAAATAAAGTTTGATCTAAACCATAACGGAAAGAGCTATTTAAAAAACGGCAAATAAGTAAATTTATAGCATTCTTTGTAATAAATGTTTTTGGCAAACCATCTACTCTGAGGAAATCCAAGGAAGTTAACAAACATTACTAATTGACATTAATTTAATGGATTTAAACATTTATACTGTATATATATTGCATGTGAGAGGCATAACAACAATAAATCAATTGAAAAAGACACAGTTAAATAACATTATCACAGTAACTGTCAAAACTATTAATTAAATTTATTAAGCCATCATCATCTATAGTGTATATTTCTATCATGCAAATTATATTATTAGATAAGTAACTTAAATTCATAATAATTTAAAATAATAGCACTGCAATAATTTATTGAAAATTTGTTCTGGAATATTTTCTAGGAGCTTATTCAGGTATAAAACTATACATTTTATAATAGAACTGATATTTTTTGCATCGTCAGTAAGCTTATATAAAATTTATTCATTTGCATGAAAGCATTGATAAAAACCAACTATGGTTAAATTTTTTTATTTTATATTTAAAACAAATCCTTTCTTAATTCATAAAAACTTATAATTTATTATTCATTTTTTAAATAAATTTACCAGTGCTATTTGTTTTTGCAGTCATCTATAAAAATAAACTGTACAGTACTTGTTTAACTTCTCTTAAATAAGACAATTTATTAAAGATATCATTTAAACAATAATATATCTATTGTAAATTTATCATCAAAAATACTATATTTTGATTTATCATGAATCTAATTTTATTACATCAATACATAAAGAAAAAAACATTTTTTTAAAATTATTTATTTTTTTATAAATAATTATGAAAACAAATTGCTTTCAAAATATGGCTCCACATTATACCCAAATAATGTGATAATTTTTTTTAATACTTTTTTACATATAATATTTTTGAAATTTCCATTTTTTTTGTCCATAAATTTATTTAAACAATTCATAAGATTACAGAATAATTTAAATTGTTAATTAAAGACATAGTTCTTTCAAACATCTGATTCAAAATTTTAGAAATTTTAAAAACTGATTTATGATGAAAATAAATTTTTTCACAATAATTTATTTAATCAATCAAATTTATTATTATTTTAATGTCAGAGCAATCAGTGAAAAGTTCACAATAGTTTAAAATATGAAAATCTTTAACTTAAAATTAAACTACTGATATAAGGTCATTTTTATAATTAACTAATAACCTAAACAATCCAAGACTTAACAGATCAACCAGAAAACTAATTTTATTATACAATTTAATCAAATCAAAAGACTTTCTTTCAGTTCTTCTCTTTATTCACTGGGAATAAACCAAGATGACTGTTCTTGATGAATTATTAAGTTACTAATTTAAATAAATCAATAGCACACACATTAATAATGTTTATTCAAAAAAATTTCTGACTATCCCTATACTGTATCTGCTTCTGTCAAACTTAATTCATACCAAGTAAATCCTTAATTGAAATTTTGATAATTTGAAATAAATGAATTAAAAACAAATAAATTGGGTTCAATTAGATTACAAATGAATAAATAAATTAGGTTTGATGGAATTATTATCCTTGAGGATTTAGTGGGTACTTCCTTTAGTTAAACTACTTTAAATGAAACAGATACCTAACAAAATTTTTGAAAAATAGCATAACCTTACTATAGTGCTTATTGTTTAATTTTATTTGTTACACTATCATAGCTTGTAATGTAAGAAAAGATCAAATGGGAAGTGAACAAAGAATGACTTTTAGACAAAATCAAATTTCATACTTCAATTTATTAAAAGAATTGAAATTTTAACCAAATGATTAGCAGAAATATATCCTCTCATGATAAAATTTATTTGAAGCATATATCAAATGTTTCTAGATTTATTTATTAAAAAACAGAAAAGAAAGATATTCACACAAGAGGTATCATTTCATAAGAAATTGGTGACTTATTCTTCCAATGTAAACTTAAATTTTCTTCAACTATAATTATATCCTGATTTTATCTGCCACCATAATTTTTCATGAAATGAATTCAATTTCACAAAACAATTCAATAAATTCTAATAAAAAATTAGTTAATTATTAAAAAAGTTATTGAAAATAATAAAGTAAAATTAAAACCAGGAATTTCATTAAGCCATTTTTGAATGTCTAAAGAAATTTCTTGTGTAAGAAATTTTTTCTTATAAAAATACTTCAAATTATAAAATTATAGCTATATTATGTAAATTATTTCAATAAATATATTATATCAGAATTAAATAAATTTTGTACAATTTAACAAAAATAAGTTTAATAAATTGTAATTTTGCTTAATATTATTTATGATTTTGAAAAAATTAGACAATTGAAATCTTTTCTTAAACAAATTTTCTAACTACAGATTTGATTAACATTATTCTTAATTAATGTTTCTTTGAAAAAATCATCAATGTTCTTACTATGAAATTTAATGAACTAATGGATAGCCTCAAGGTCAACTTACATATGCAATAACAAGTTTATTTCGGGCAGATGTCAGATGCAATTGCTGCAGTTTAAGCCAATATTTTGAAATAAAGAATCCATCAAGTAAACCCCATACACACATACTAAACAATATCAATCTTGGATTTTTTAAGTTTTGGATTTGTTTAAGTGGAGCTTTTGAGAACAGGCAGACAAATTATGAGGATAAAATGTGTACTTTTATAAAACCAAAACTTTTTAGCATTAATCATAACATACTATTACTTATTAGAAGGAACACTTTGTCTTCACTTTATATATGCACACTTTATTGCAGTTATATATAAGAAAAAATCAATCATTTCCTGTATAAGTGGAATTCCATGTTTAACTTAAACATATGGTAATATATCCATTATTTTTATCAATGGTCATATCATATATGAATGCATTAGCAGACTGAATGACTACTCCAATGTAAAAACATTTTGTGATATAAACAGATTTAATATAATTCATATATATATATATAATGTAACATTAATACTCTTACAAAATATAACAAATTATTAATGTGTAACAATTAGCCTATCATCATAAAACTAAGCTCCAAATCATCTAGGGAATATTGTTATAGCACTTCATCTCTGCATAATTCACTGATATTTCCAATTATTGTATACTTAATACAAGAAGAATAGATTTATTATTTATTCGTAAGCATCGTTTGCAGAAGACTTCAAATTCTTTTTTTTTATCAGGTTTGCAAGATCTTCAATAACTATCAAAGTATTATTATTGTTTGAATTTTTGGTTTTTTGGGGGGTCACCCATTTCTTTTATGTAGGTGTTCAATTAATTAAATAAATAAATAATGTTTTGGCAAAAGGTAAAAATTTAAACGGCTATAACTACGTAAGTATTACTGATAAAAGTATGGTTCTTTTGGAAAGTCTTTTATATTCATCGTGAACTTTCGATCGGTATTTTTATTAAGATGGCGCTAATATAAAATTCTACCTGGAAATTTGTCTGTAAATTTTTTATTGACTAATTTTATATGATAAAATTATTCTTTTAATTTCAAAATACATCTTTGATTTGAGGAAAATACGGATAATCAAAACAAGAGAGGAATACTATAAAAACAAGAACTTCTAATAATACACAGTCATTCATTCATTCATTCATCCATCCATCCATCCATCCTTCCTTCTATAAAAAAATGATGATGATAATTGCAATAAATCAGAATGCAGCATTTCCCGGTTTACGTCACACGTGGACGCATTCCCGGATAAGATGTAAACAATAGATTAAGAAGTATACACAAAAATAAAAAAAGATAAAATCGGAACATCTACAATGAAAAAATATTAGATACACTAATCACTAAATTCGATCAAAAACATTCATCAAAACTACAATATGGCATAATGTTCGAAGTCGCAAACACAATGAGTTATTACGGATCGCGGTAACACAAGTGTGCAATCTAACTATGATAAAATTACCTTTGCGAATCTGTAAAATCATCCGTAAATCTACTTTTCGAAGAATGTTTACGATGAGAAAGCAGCCGCGACAAGATCGGCGCCATCTTACACGACTCGTAGATTTGATTGTCACGTGATACCGTGTGCTATTCTATCACGTGACGTCTCTCTCCGGCTTTTTATTATTACGGTATCCGGAAGATCAATAACGTGCTGTTTTTAATTTCAGTAGTTAATTCGCGTTAAATGACATCAAAAAATTCAAGTCTTTTTTTCTGTCATAAAAGGCGTTTTGTACTGTCTGTTCTTCATATTTAAATTTGTCTCACGTGCTGTGACGTTTCGACGTTTGTAAATAGTTACACCACTTATATTTGCCAAAGTTTTCGATCAAGGTCGACTCGAAAAACCGCTTATGCACCCATTTTAGGTTCTTTGGTCCACACAAAACATAAAAATAGAGTGTTATATCGATCGATAGATTTTTATAAATCGTACATTATGTAATTTTCTTCCAATTTTTTTTTCGAAACATCGCAACTCCCAAAAATTAAATAAAATGTTAAATTTATATTAAAATTTTGTTGATAGTTCAAACTGATCAAACTACTAACATCGTGTGCATAAATATATTTTAATCATTATAGCAAGATTTTAATGTAGATCACATCACTGGCATATTGCGGTTTACTAGAGCTAATAATAAAATTTTTCATTATTTTATAATTGAGTACGTATGTTTATTCAACGATATGTTTCTTCAGCTGCATTTTTATAATAAAATTCATTAGAATAGACTAACGTTTAAAATCAGGAAGCTACAATCTAGTTTTGAGGATGAAATCTTCGCTCAGCATTTATTTTGGAACGTTTTGGATACTGTTTTACTTAGTCATAAGTTTCCAAACAGGTAAACAAGTTTTCTAGTGTAAAATTATAAATATTTAGTTATTTTTGTGCTAAATTATTTAATACAAACTTGTCGACGTTCAAAATATGCCAAACAAAATTAATGTTTTCTTGGAAATATTGCCAATAGTAAAAACAGGTGATGTTTGAAAGTATACCTTTCCAAAACTAACATTTTTTTCCTTTCCCTTGCATTATTCATGCTTTATTTTTAATTGTATGATCAGAATTATTTTTAGCATTGTGTAAGTATATATTCAATCCCTCTTCTATTCCTTTATCATGAATAGGTATTTTCTCTATATATAAATTCCCCCCCCAAAAAATTTCTAATTTGATAATGGCAAAGAACTCTAAAATGATAAGAATTATTATGATGCATCTATCTGTACGATAAAATTTTGACAATAAAAATAGATAGCATAAAATTTGAGAATTATCAGCTATGAAAGAATGTTAGATAATTTTGTCTAGAGTTTTATGAAATAATTTTCTTCATATTCAAGTCTTTCTTGAAAAAAAAAAATCTTTCTGATATATTTTAGTAGTACATTTGTCTTTAAAATATTAAAAGAATTATAAAGAAATATTAATAAAAATCAGGAATTTCTTGTTGCACAAAATAAATATTGATTAATTTAATAAAATGTCACCTTAATTGCTTTTCTATGTCACAAAAGCTGCTAATCTACAGAAATGTAGGACAACTGGTAAAATTTTTTGAAATTCTTTTTATAAACCTCTAATGTATACTAAAAATGTAACATCTGTATGTGAATTATATATATAAAAACTTGTATCGTTTTTTTTAGAACTGATCATTAAAAATTCAATTATTTATCATGTATGATTAATCCTCAGACATGTTCCAAAATTTGCATGTTAATTAAGCAATTTACTCTGATTAAATTATTAAGTTTAAATCAGAAAAACTAGATTTTTTTTTTAATCAATATATACAAAAATGCAAAAATTAATATATTTTTTCCCTCAAATAAGATTTTAAATTTAATTATAAAAAATATTTAATTAAAAAATTGATGTAAGTATCCAAGTTAAAAATAAAATAGTTTTTACTTTAGTAATTACAGTTTAAGTTTGTTTATTTTTGTAAGGAAAAGATTTTATGGAGTCTAATTACTATTACAACATTGAGGTTGCAACAGATGCTATAATCTATCTTTTTAACATTGAGTCAGATGTTCCTAAATATATATATTTTAATTCTTCTGAATAAAATTTTGTAATTCCTTTTTATTCCATGCATCAACTTCAGATGTATATAACAATTTCTATTTTTCTATAATCAAATAAATGTGAAATAGAACAAAATTAAAATCAAGGATAAAAAATTTAAATGCAATCACTGTTAATAATGCATGACAATATTCTGTAAAATTTTAACAACATTAATCATTTGAAATTTTAAAAGTCTTATTATAGAACTATCCAAAATAAACAAGTTACAAACTTATCAAAAATAAGATAACTATGATGAAATATAAACTCTCCCTCTTTAAAAAATAAATATATCAATTTTTATAAATTGTTTAAAGGTGATGATAAAAATTTAATAAATTTTTAAATGTTTAAATAGAAAAATTTAAACTTTTTTAGCTAAAATTTATGCAAAATCTTCAAAATTGAATATAATTTATTTTTATTGCTATCTTAAAGCAAGAATATAATTAAATTAAAATGCAAAATCTAAATACTGTATTACTATGATAAAATGCTTTTAAATCAACATATAAAATTATAAAGGATTAAAAACACTGACAATAAATGTTTATTGAATAATTTTAAGATTACTAGTTATTTCAGTTAAGATTGATTCTATTCAATTAGCAGAAATCATTAATAAATCAGTTTAAATTCTTATTATTGATCAAAACCAATTAATTGCTCTTCAGCTGACATCAGTATAAATAAAAATGGCACCAAAAACATTATCTGAATTGTTTTTTGCATTTTGAGCAGTAGCTTAAGCATACTCTTATTTTTATTTATACTTATTATTGATCATTATCTTATTTTCTGCAGTTTTAAGTACAGAAAAATTATTCAAAGATCTAAATTTATTCCAAAATATGAATATAAATTCAGGAAGTTACTAACTTTATTAGCTAATTTGTTCCTGAAGTGGACTTGTAAACTCAAACCAAGATTCAATTTCCTATAGACCAGGAGTGTCAAACTGGCGGCCCGCAGGCCGCATATGGCCCTCAATGTGATTTTTTGTGGCCCCCAACGCTCTTAACTAATAAAGTATAGCGATACAGCTCACTAGAATCCAATATTACTAAGAACAAAAAACTAAGCACTATTAGTGAGCATAA